>PITA01011696.1:0-65414 GCA_004023965.1 Spilogale gracilis | reverse complement strand
TGCATGAGGGGTAAACTGGAGGACAGTGGGAGAAGGAAAGTAAATGGGAACTAGGGTAATCTAGGGAGGGAAACGAAACAACAGAGACTTTGGACACAGAAACAAACTGAGGGTCTTGGAGGGAGGGGGGTGGAGGGATGGGAGAGCCTGGTGGTGGGTACTGGGGACACCTAAAGCGTGGAGCACTGGGTGTGGGGAACAGGGAATGAATCTTGGAGCACTGGAAAAAAAAAATTTTAGTAACAATAAAAAAAAGTAAATAAATAAATAAATAAATAAATAAATAAGTAAATAAATAAATAAGTAAATAAAAAGAGTTACTTCCAGGGGCGCCTGGGTGGCTCAGTTGGTTAAGCGACTGCCTTTGGCTCAGGTCATGATCCTGGAGACCCGGGATCAAGTCCCACATCGGGCTTCCTGCTCGGCAGGAAGCCTGCTTCTCCCTCTCACTCCCCCTGCTTGTGTTCCCTCTCTGGCTGTGTTTCTCTCTGTCAAATAACTTAAAAAAAAAAAAAAAAAGAGTTATTTCCAAAGAGTTTTCTGGACCTGTGCTAGGGTTCACATGTACTACATGAAACCAACTTTCTTACGTATTCAAAAACCCAGAGCTAGAGTTATAACTGATCTTCTTGATAGTCCAACTGACAACCTAAAGGCACAGTGAGATTCTCACTGACTTTCAGCAAAGATAAACCAGAATGGATTTTCACGCTTTCACTTATAAAGTACTAAGCAGAGCACTATACTCTGAGTATTCTAGCCTTCTGAGACGTTACCGTAAAGGTTACTGTAAAAGGATATGAAAGGAAACCGGTAATGCTGATTGACCCCAGTGGCCCCTGGACAAGGCATTTCCTAAGCTAAGCTGCCAGAGCGGAGCCGCACATTACTCATCTGCTAACAGCTCCCAGCTACTCTCCTCCCACCAATGCTTCCTTACAGATTACAGCACCCTGGAAAACGGAACAGAAAGACATGACTGTACTCATCACTCAATGCCCCCGCCCCTTGTGAGTACCTGTGTGCTCTGTAAGATGTGAGAGAGCAAAGTGAAAGTGCTTAACTGGCTGTGTTTTAGAACAGGAACATTGAGGACGAGCACAATGGAGGATGGGCTGAGGTGTGGCACTGGCTGCTCCTCTGACTTGTCACTACACGTGTCTCCTGACCATTTGGAAATACATTCATCCCATTCTTTTCTGCCACCCTCCCCTGCATGTGTATGTCTCAAGTTACGCTGATGAAAATCCCAGAGTGCACAGCACAACGGGCAACGTTCATCCTTCCCTTCCAGGCACAGTGTCTGGTTACACGAAACAGCGGCACGGTCTCAGAGTCTGCCCTTTCCCCTTCAGGGGCTCAGATGCAACAGTTCCTTTGACTGCAACCAAAGGCTGTGTGACCAGCGGAGATTTCCCAACAGTCGGGACCCACACCATCGCCCGTGAAGGAGTCTTCGGTCGTACCCTTAACATCTGTCTTCCTCCCTCTGTTCAAAACTGCCTCTCTGCTTTCCAGGACTGGACTTTTGGTTGACCTTGGGCTCAAAGGAGCCGTGCTCCAGCAAAAGGCACAGTTCCCATGGGATTTGAAATGAGCATTACCTGCCGTCGGTGGTACATTTTAAAACCTCATTTTGGAGATTCTGGTTTGCCAGGCAGAGACACATCAGAAAGATAGCTAAGTGAGTGACAAGACCTTCCCCCTCAGCACTGACACCAAACTAAAGTCTCCCTTCTAATTAACTTGCAAATCCTTTCATCTCTCTTCATTTCTGCTACCTGCCACTTTCCGTCAGCTAGACTTCTCAGAGTTGTGTCCCTGCCTTAGATGTGTTCTCCCTTCAGTCTACTCTCCAACAAAAGTCATCCTTAGAAAAAACACTAACAGAGTTACCTCGCTTTTCTAATTCTCTTTACAGCTACCTAATATCCTCAAATGAAGTCCAAACGTAATAACAAGACCTATTTAAAGTCCTTCGTGACTTGCCTCCTGCCTACGTCTCTCTCGGTCCCATCTCTCAATACGCGCACCAGCTTGACTGGACTACAGTCAATTGCTCAGGATGTCTCTCTCTCTCCTCCACCACGTTACGCGTGCTGCCTTCTTGTCTGGGATGGTCCTCTCTAGACCCCTTCCATCTGCTAACTCCTCCTACTGATGCTTCACTTTAGAAAAGATGATGAAAAAACAGAATACAGAAAGGGTTCACTTTTTCTAAGAAATCTTAACCCACTAAATCCAGGTTAGGTGCTTCTCTATATGTTCTTATAGCACACTATACGTTCTCTGCTTACCACTCGGCCTGTTTAATTAACCTTCCCCATAGGCTGAAAGCTTCATGGGAAAGGCATCCTATCTTTGTTATTCTTCCTTCTATTCAAAGACTCCAGTACAATGCCTAATACCTCCTAAGAGACATTCATGTATATCTGCTAAGTAATGACTGGCCAAGGAACTGAAAGTGCTAGGTCTAAGTTTCTCAGCCATATTATTACCAAGGATTCTAAAGGGAGCACAGAGGAATAAACCTGATTGCCCTAGAGCTTTTACAAAACACCTAAAAGCCAAGAACAAATTCAAATTTAGTCTTCAGATATTTGAATATAATTTTTAATCTCTTGTGTGGGGGAAAGTTTCTCAAATGTATAGCTGGATCTTTCTGGTTGGTGGATTAACATGATTACACTAAAGATATAGAATAAAATTGGATAAGTTCCAATTTGACAATGCTTTCTTTGGACTGTACCACAAGACTTCACTTCCCACAGATTAATCAAGTTTCTTAATCCAAAAAAGCAATAGATCAGTCTAGAATTTAGTACTTCAAAAGGCCCACCTTCTAAGCTCACGACAAAACAATGAGGTAGAAGAATTATTAATATTTCCATTTTGCTGGGGTGCCTGGATGGCTCAGTCAGTTAGGTGTCTGCCTTCAACTCAGGACATGATCCCAGGGTCCTGGGATCAAGCCCCACATCAGGCTCCCTGTTCAGCGGGAAGCCTGCTTTTCCCTCTGCCCCTCATGTTCTCACACACTTTGCTCTCTCTCCCTCCCCGTCTCAAATAAATAATCATCTTTAAAAACCTGAAAAAAGTTTCCATTTTACTGATAAATAATCTATGGCATAGATTTTTAAACTTGAGCTTGACTCTAGGGCTTGCACTCTCAAACACAATGAGATCAACTTGGCAAACCAGATGTCTGACCTATAATACATATAGTAATTCTGGAAAAACAAGGAGTTCAAATTTAGACTCCACCATTCAGTTCCTATTAAACGCACATCTGGAATAATGAATATCCGAGGATCCTTCTATAAGTCAAAACAGCAAGAGGTTTCATCTTGCAGGTCAACTGGAAACAGCCCGGAATGCTTTGGGTGCCACACTGAGCCATTCTGAGCTCCAGGAAAACACTGCAGTGACAGATGAGGGACAAATGCCACAGGCCCCAACGGGCTTATTTGGGGTAACTCCTGATTCTACTCTCAAATATCCTAAACCTGTACCATATTTATTTCTTACCAGATAGCTATCAACTTATAATGTAATGCCTTTCCTAAGAAACTACTTGATGACAGGACCTTAGTATTTGCTAAAGGCCAGTATTTTAATTGCCAAATAAAGTCTTTGCATCTCCTACAAAGTCAACACTGGAAACTGTTCAACAGGTAGTGTAATGATCATCACACAAAGAATTTCAAGGCAAATTAGTCTCACACTTTTGTATTAATAAAAAGGTTTTTCTCTCTCTTCCCTTTATCAGAATAAGAATGACTGAATACACTGTTTCCCTTCCTTTGTTCAGAATCAAATGTAGTATTCATTTATTATAATGATCATATTAGCTTAGATTTTAGGCACTTTTCTTTCCTCTTCTTATTACTAGTTTTAAATTATAATTTTATTAGCCCAATTATACAAGTGTTATATTATAACTTTTCAAACTTTTTAGGATATAAAGCATAAATGATGTCAATATTTTAGGCAGGATATAAAGCATAAATGATGTCAATATTTTAGGACAGAACAAGATTTAGGCATGAGCCTACTTAGGCTGTCAGTAAATTTTCCACAAGAGTTATGCTTGCTTAATGTCCATCATGTCAGGTTAGTTAATGGTGTAAAATATATTCAGGAAGTCAACAAAAGTACTGTAAAATTTTTTGTTTTACTCATGTATTACTAAAATTCTCGTAAGTAAAACTCATCATGTCCTAATATTGGGATAAAGCCAGGTGTAGTCTCCATAGGCAGAGAAGCTTTAAAGAGATGATGAGAAAGGAGAAGAGTGGAAATGTCTCTTGGGGAACATATGAAAAAAGAGAATATACAGTACTATAGTGATGAGCCAATAACCAAACTCATTCACCCCTTGATAGTCTGGAGATCCCATAAGCCACCTCGGAGAATCCCACAGAGTAAGAAGAAACTAAGAAAATAACACATTTGTGGTAATGGTGCAGAAGTGTCCGGAAAGTTTTCTAATAGTGTCATAACTGTTGCAGATATCCCTGAATACTGAGCAACACACCCGCTATCATAACATATGACACCTAGAAACGTGGCAACATATATAGATACACACACCATCCAGTAATATAGTTTGCTCTATTAACTTTGCCAAGGTTGTAAGTTGCGGTTAGAAAAAATTTTTACAACTCAGGCACCCTTGCCTTTAAGTCCTCTTCAACTACCTCTGTTATACGGGACTGAAAGGTCCACAGACCACAAAATTCTATAAAAATATTTGGATACATATTTGAAATTACCTCTAAAATTTAATGGTGAGAAAAACATGAGAACTTATAAGATTTAATTATGAACTGACTTTTAGAATTCAAATCAAGAAAGAATAAAATCCAGAGCAGATCCAATAGACTAAATCAAATTCACCATGAAAAATGAAAATCTGGTAAAACATAATGGAACATTATTCAAGTGGAAATATGTGGAGGAAAAAAATCAAAAGTTTTTAAAGGACGTTCTAAATTGAAATGGAGATAGCATTTATTATCTCAATTACTTTAAACTCGGATTTATAAATTACCATAAGCTAGCATTTTAAAAGAAATAAGAGACTTCCCCTTTCTACAATTCACAGAAAAGAAAATTAAGGGGACATGGAAAGGCAAGATAAGATATTCTAAGGGTACCGAGAAGGCTGGGGTAATGGACACTTCAAAAAATAAAGAACTGCTTTAAATTTCTAAAAATATCCAGAAAATTGAGGGAAGTATTGAGTAAATACTCATTCTTGAAATTATTTTCTCCATCTGGTATCTTCTAGAACAAAGTATACCATTATAACAATTAGGGTCATGTTCATTTGACCAATAAATCAGAAAGTATATTCTGAGTACTAAGGATAAAAAATTTCCTATCTCTTTAACTGACTGAAGTTTAAAGAAGGAAAAATTGATGAAAGGGAAAAGTTATTAGTATTCTATTATAACATTAAAAAAGAGTCTGAACTTATTACTGAAAACTCAAGCTTAACACATGTTTCAAGTAATAGTTTGTTTTTCTAACCTGTTTTGAGTATGACTTACTTAAATACTGTTGCATGTACTTGCAAAAATGAACAAAGGCAATATCGTAGTATCCCTGATGGTCTTTCCAGACTATGTTAATTTTGCTTTTTGGTTAAATACAGAGGAAGAGAATTATGGAGAGTTCAGCAACAAGTTTTCATTAGGATATGAAGTCATGCCATGAGTTCCAAAAAAGGGTTAGTTGTATAAATTTGGGAAATAATCACTCATGCAAAAATCAGAAAATACCTGTACCGAGCCACCATGTCTGTCTGCTGCAAGGTGAGCTCTCAAATGGTGGGGATTTGCCTGCTGGGAGTCCCAAGCTGCCCTGTGGTCTGCCGACTGCCATTTATTTAATGCATGTGGCATGCATGGAAGAAGAAAAACCCAATATGTTAAACATCTCATCCTTATAATATAGAAAACAAATGTATAAAAGGAAATTTAAAATACCCTTGCTATTCTGAGTCACAGATGCAGTTATCTTTGCATACTGCATGTGGAGAGGTTTTCATCACATGGCTACCATTAGATAATGACCAACCACAAAAATAAAACAGAACCATAGAATTTAGAAGTGAAAGGGCTTTAGATATCATACGCTCCACCCTCCAATTATATAAATGGAGTTAACAAAGAAGCAGGGGGGTAAAAATGAAGTGCCCAGGAAAGCATTTCAAATAAATCACCAAAGGACTGAAATGGCATCCACTATATATTTTCTTACAGTAGAGGTCCCTCTTGGTTTTCTGATGAGGAAATACTTCTAGCAAGGTTTTAAAAATAGTCTTTAAATAGCTGTACTTAGATCCTAGAAAACTTTTCTCTCTTGCTTAGGACCACCATATTCCTGATTGTGAGGTTAATATGAGAAAACAGAAAAGCTCTTTAGAAACTGACAAGTAGGGGCACCAGGGTGGCTCAGGTGGTTAAGCGACTGTCTTCGGCTCAGGTCATGATCCCGGAGACCTGGGATTGAGTCCCACATTGGGCTCCCTGCTCAGCAGGAGGCCTGCTTCTCCCTCTCTCACTCCCCTTGCTTGTGTTCCCTCTCTGGCTGTGTTTCTCTCTGTCAAATAAATAAAAATCTTTAAAAAAAAGGGGCGCCTGGGTGGCTCAGTTGGTTAAGCAACTGCCTTCGGCTCAGGTCATGATCCTGGAGACCCGGGATCGAGCCCCACATCGGGCTCCCTGCTCAGCGGGAAGCCTGCTTCTCCCTCTCTCACTCCCCCTGCTTGTGTTCCCTCTCTAGCTATGTTTCTCTCTGTCAAATAAATAAATAAAATCTTTAAAAAAAAAAAAAAAAAAAAAAAGTGACAAGTATTATATAGAACACTATGAGGCTATGACAATTTTTTTTTATTAAGTGACAAACCTACTTTATATGAATCCCTTTGCTTCCCTGGCCTCTTTTTTATCTGGTACAAATTAAGGAACCCATTTCCATGACAGGCTGATAATTTTTTTTTAAGATTTTATTTATTTGACAGAAAGAAACATATGCAGGGGAAGTGAGAGAGGGAGAAGCAGGCTTCCCGCCGAGCAGAGACAAGCTGATAATTCTTGATGCTTTTACATGACTTGGCAAAGTGGCATGGCAACAACCACAAATAATAATCTACTAGCAGAATTAGGAGTAGCTGCTTAATAGGGGTGAGGTTGTGTGTTTCAGGAAAATGTGGACAGCACTTATAAAAAGATGGGGAAGGAACACAATATTTAAGATTCTTTTACATGTTTGGCTCTGCAGTAGCTGCTTTGCATGTGTCATCCCATTTTGGGATAGACGGTATCATCCTCACTTCAGTGATAAAGAGACTAAGAGTTTAAATACTTGACTAAGGTCAAAGACACTGCAAGAAGTACAGCAGGAATTCAAACTCAAGAACCAACTGCTCTGCCAATAGTACTAACCAGCTCATTAATACAATGACATATGTTTAAAGCGTGTGGTGCTCTTGTCTTTCTTTTTCAAACTAAGTCAAGAAAAATTTGCCCAAAATCTTGCCACAAAGTGCCAAGCATATTGGGCCCTTGGGAGTCTGAGCCTATCAATGGCCAGAGCAGGTCTATGGGAGAAGAGATGTTAAGTCCAAATGGGCAAAATGAATAAATGTTCTGGCACTAAGCCTCCCTAATTAAACTGTACAATGCAAATTATGTAAGAAGTATGAAGAGGTATGAAGTCTATCATCAAAGCAATCAAAACAGTCTTTTCATTAAACCCTCCGTGTTCAGGACCAGAATTCAGCAGCTGTATAGCTTTAACTCAGATAAATTAGATGAGATTAAATCTAAAGAGGATGAAAGAATGAAAATGATGCTAAAATGGAGACAAATACCTAAATACTGCCTAGACACAACAACAGATAACATTTAAGGGTCATGGGCCTCTTTAAGAAGACAGGAACAGCTCTCCAGCCTCCCCTCAGAAACAATACTTACATGCATCTAATACTTTCTCTGAAATGTCAAAAGACTCTGAACTTCAACCACCAACTCTAGGGTAAAAACTGTCTGGGGACACTGCAACATTTCAGTCATTTAACTAAATATTCTTCTTTTGCGATTGTCAATTTTGAGTTTCTCACATACCTGAAATGTTTACTGCTTCAATGACATTTAGGAAAAGTTTTTGAGATATATACAACTTTTCTATTATGATGACAGTGCACATACCCAGGTTTCAAATTTACTACATAAGCTACCCTAAAGGGTTCCCTGAAAAAACACAAAATGAAAAACAAAAATCTACTCCCTGCATTTAGTGCAACAAGGACAACACAAGTAAAACATGGTTCCTGCCTTAACTCAGCTCACCATTTGGCTAGGAAGACAAGTCTGAAACACAGAGAAAGTTAAACTTGAGATTTGAATTATAATTGAATTCAAAATTAAAAGAAGAATTTCACTAATTACAATACCTAACAGCTCAAGAGGACATCTCCAGAGAACATGAATTATTGATCTTGACACAACTGAGAAATTAATTCTGATTTATGAAACAAACTCCAAGTCTTCACATTGGAGCCATTTCTTTCTATATGCAGCATCTTACCAGAGTATTCAACCTATCAACTAGCACTAATTTATATCTGAAGAAATTTGTATTTAAGAACCGTTATTGTCCCAATTTTTCTAAGGCAAAATTCTAAAACTACTCTGTTTTAATTGGCTATACTTCAAAGCATAATATTGTTAAATAGCCCTTAAATGGAACATTTTATTTTGCTATGATTTTTATTGTGCTGTGTTCTTTCCTTTGATTTTCTTCTCTTGTTTAACTCACTTGAATTCTGGTGGGATAAAAGATATGAGTAAGAAAGGATAGCACATTATCCTTCCCCAGAAATGGTTAGAACCGAAAATTCTGAAGACACTATTTAACTCCCAATTAGCAAACTGTTTTATGTCAAAGATGGATCAAATCAGGCTTCTTTTTACAAAAATGAGAAAAGCGAGAACACTACTCAAAAATTTTGATAGCTTTCAATTACCTTACCCATAAATACAAACTCTTCGCTCTTTGTATATCTGCAAGGCATGCCTGGAATACTCTCTGCTCAAAGAAAACTGACATGCTCACTATTCCTCAAATAACAGCATTTTTAAACTTCTGCTTCCTATTTTACACTGTTCACTCTCCCCCAAATACCCTTAATCCTTCATCTGCCTTTAAAAAACTCCATTCATTCTTCAGGCCCATCTCAAAAGCCACCTTCTGCATAAAAGATCATCCATATTCCAATGATCATCTATGGCACTTTATTAACATGCTTCATGTGATAAAGGTTATACTGTTTGTGAGTTTATTGTAATAATCATGATAACAGTAACATCAGCCATGAGAGTTGAGATTTCCTGAATGCTTATAGGAATTAATGAGTATTATTTCTGTTTCACAGATGAAAGAACTAAGGCTTTGAAAGATGGAGTAACTGGCCCAAGATCAAGTCTTATCTAGTTGTGTCTGATTCCAGACACTGTGTGAGCTCTCAGCCACTCATTACAAAATAATTTCTTATAGGTTATGTTGTTTTCCTTACTTGTGCATTTCTGCGACATGTAGAATAGTAGCTTTCAAATAGGAGAAACTCCACAAGTAATTTATTGAGCTAAATTAGACTACAGTTAGAACAACTGCTATTATAATTTATTCCAACAAGATATCCAAACACTTCCACTCTAACAGAGTATCAAATATTACTCAAAGTTTATACTAATTTGCACCACTAATTAGAAATTTATCATTAAACATTTTCCGGTGATTTTTAAACTAGTAAAAGAGTGCACATGAGGGGGGAAATGGTTTATTTTTTGCAAATCTATGCATTTTCAATTCTTATGCATGTATATATCATCTGTTTTATCTATTGAAGAAAAATGTATTTCAATCCTTCAGTATGTATCTACATGTGTACATATATGCTCACATACACAAATCCACATAGGCAGACCCTAAAGCTATCATCTGGGCATGGTAAAAAAAATTTACTTTTATATTGTCAGAAGGTAATACAGAAGCAAATCAAGACATTTCATATGTGAAAGGGCAGCAAACCTGATTTTTGGATTGTTGCATCTTATCTCTGTGTTGATGTGCTTCTCTGTTTGATGACAGAGCAGGATCTTGCTGAACTGCACCAACTGGAGTAGGCTACAATACAAGAATGAGCATCAATACACGCTATTTCAGAAGTCTTACTCAAGATTATTTAGCTGCTTCATGGAATCAAGGATAATAAACGACATCTAAAGTAAAGCCTTACAAAATGGTATCATTCTCGAAATATGTCACTAAAAATAACAAGTTAAAACAAGAGAACATAGCTACTTCTTACACGTGTTTTAAAAAATGTTTAAAGGCTTTATCAAGTATTCACTTCTATATCAATAAAAGACTTTCTTACGCTGTCTTTACTTTCAGGTTACTTTTTCATATCAGAAAAACGAAAGTGTATTTATTTGTCTCTCATTTTCAAAGCTAATGTATAAACAGAATAAATCATTTAAAGAAAATAAGAAAATGATGTTTAAGATAAGCTAATAGGCTTATTGTCAATATCTTGACTCAAGTGAGACTGACATAGTCAATTCACTTTGGATCTAAGAAAAAGGTAAATTATACACTTAAATAAGCTAGTTGATCAAAAATACCTGAATCTGAGAGTTTGGTGGTTTCAAATATGAACAAAAATATGCCAACAGCAAGCCATAATTAAAGAAAGTTTTCTAAGACATTCTTACTTATTAAAAAAAAAAAAAACTAGTAAGAATAAATATTTTAAAAATTGTCTCTTCTAAGAAAGATTTTCATGACGTGTCCCTTTAAGTGATGAGCACCAATCTTAGAATTATAGTCCAGACTAATTTAAGTTACAAAAACTTAGAACAGTTTTAAAAACCCAAAACATGCTCCAACTTTAAGTACCAATCTATTTAAGACATAACCTGAAAGTGCTAGTATAATTAAAACCTATAATTTAAAATTACAAATATTTTGAGAAATGGCTGAAATAAAACACAAGACTAACTGATCTTTTAAAGTAACAGGATATTAATTATGCTTGACAGTAAGAAACAAATAAGGAACAAAAAAGTGAAAATACTCATTACTTTAAAAATCAGGGGGCCCAAATGAGGGGGGATCTATAAAATTCAAAAAAAATTTAGTTCATCTCCCCTAAAAAAAGCCCATGAAGATGAAATAAAATTAATCCTTTAAAAAAAATTATTTTTACTCAATGCTTTTCACTGAAAAAGCACTACTGTTGGGGAAAAAAAGTACTACATACAAATAATCTTTCATTATATAGCACAGAGTACTCACCAACTGTTTACCAATCCAGTCATACTCATAATCAAACATATATCCTTTTCGATCAAACAAGTCAGTAAAAAGCTTTCTTAGGTAGTCATAGTCTGGTTTTTCAAAAAAATCTAGCCTTCTTACATAACGAAGATATGTTGCCATTTCTTCTAGAAAGGAATAAAAATTATTTGGATTATACTTTTTCATATACTCATTAATAATAAAGTTATTTAAATGTCTAAAAACACATTATAAAAAATATGAAAAAGTAACCAATTTCGACTACAATTTAAAATTTTAGGAATTTAATCACAATGAAATTAAAAAGGAGAAGGGAAGACATAAATAAGGTCAAAGGAGAAATCAGAGGTTTTATTCATCAAATACTTTTGCCTCACTTCATTAGGAAAACCTAAAATTTTTATTTTACATTGTAATTTTGAATAAAAACTTTGGATAGTACTAAAGGTTGAATTAGCAACTTAATAACACGTTAATTGCTTAAACGCAAGGACCATACTCCACTCATAAACTTAAACATTTATTTAAAACACTGATGGGAATTGACTTATATATGAAAGCATCCCCACTAGCATGATGGATATCTTTTACCATCAGGCACATTCACTAACTGACCAAAAGAGGATTCAAATTCCTAACATGGGCCATGAGCAGAATTCTAACCAAACAAAATAAAGCTAAGCAATCTCAGAAATAAAACACAGCAGCAGAGTTTAATTTTCATTTAATTTCCAGTCATACAACAATTATTTGATAATATATAAACTCCTTTGTGCCACCGTAATTCCCAAATGTATTACAATTAAGTCTTTTTTTTTTTTTTTAAGATCCTATTTTCCTAAAGGAAAAGAAAGAAAAAGCCATAAAAATCAACAGATAAAATGGTGAGCAATTAATAAAACAGGGTTTCACCATCAGGACACAGAAATTCACTGTAGTGAGAGATGGAAGGTTACTCTCAGGTTTTTCTGAATATAGTTCACTGACAGTTGCCAGTGAGAACAGGACTGTGCACAGCCCAAGGGCCAATGAGACTCGCACCCCGTGACCTTCGTCACAGTGTGACTCTCACTATCCTGTGTTCTAGCTAGTTACCTGGTTAAGTGACTCTGACACCCCCATTTTCTCCGGCAGAGATGTGTATACGCTTCATAATAACACAGAGCCAGTCTGCCTACACCTACAATGCTAGTGTCAACCAATATTTTTTTTTAATCTTCCAGTTCTAGGTGGTACAGCAAAGATGAAGAATAGGCCATTAAAGTTTGCTGTCCGAGAATAACAGAAGCAAACCTGAGGAAGGGCTCCCTGAGATCGCACTGCTTGCTCATACTCTAGCAGTGATGCCTGCACTGGACAGGAGAATGTGCGAATACTGAAGTGAGGTAAGAACTCAGTCATGGACCTTCCGGTTCGGTTCACTTTTTACTTACCGACAATAGCAACACAGTATTCTTATTCCTTACCTGATTTAGGAACCTTAAGTAAACTTTTGCTGGTTTAATCTGAGTTACCAAAACTCCACGTGGAAGTAAAACTATTTTTATAAAACTCCCCAATGTAACAATAGCCTACCAGTACTAAGGTTTGTAAGATCTTAATGTACTTTGAAAACTAAATCTTACATCGCACACCTCCTTTGAGTTGACAACGAGATTCAAATGATCAACAGTGTGCACCAAAACTTCAGAGCTGGCATTTCTCACAAGTATTTTACCTTATTAAAAGTATGTCACTGATATTTTAGCTGATATCACTATCAACACTACCAAAAAATGAGATTTTCTTCTATTAATTCTATCTTAGCAGAGCAAATATACAAATTATCCCTGTGGTCTATGCATCAAAAGCTGACCTCTTTTAAATCATACTTTGAACTCATTTTTTCTAAGCATGATAAACAGTCATTATAAACTTGAGCAAAGTTGACTACTGTGGTTTTGTGTCTGAGCACATGTTATTCATTACCTGGAAAATTTTCACATAACACTTCTATTGGTGTGGCTCGTTTCGTATCTCCAATTTTCTGATACCTCTCTTTTAATGTGTCAGCCTAAAACAGAAAGGAAAATAAGTCTTAAGAAGCTGGTGATTTTCAGGTTAACTACTTGGAAGACAGAACCTTAACATATAAACAATTTCTAAAATTCAAAAGAAAACACAAAAACAATTACCTTTAAACCTTGCCAAGGAAGACTGCCTCTCAGAAAATACATGAACATATGACCTAAAGCTTCTAAGTCATCTCTTCTACTTTGTTCTGAAATATAAGAGAAACATCAATTTCACTTTCCCCCCCCAGTTAAGGATTCAAGAATGGAGAACTGACTCTTTTGTTACTTATAAATTAATTCCCAAAGTTCAGTATATAAACTATCTAGCACTTATAAGCAACAAATCATGTCCAGTTAAACAATGTTTTTAACATTAAAATTATTGTGCATCTTCGAAATATGCCACTATGGTTTCTGGAGGTTTTTTTGGTTTCGTTGTTGTCTTTTTTTTTTTTTTTTTAACATTCTACTGGGCACTCATTGCTCTCCTTTGGTATCTACCCAGAGAAGTATAAAGTAAGTCAGAAAGGGTTCTATGGTCAAATACAGAGTCACTGGGTATGGTAGCTCCATCCTGAAGACCCAGGATATAACATATGAGAGGTTAAAGAAAAACCCCAGAGATATAAATGATTAACTTCATTTAACTCTGCATTTCCTTAACTTATATGAGCACAAAACACCAATCCTATACATTCACTACTAATATGAAATGCAATTAAGATTTTGTGTAATATAGTCTTAAAAATACTTGTATTTGACATGTCCCAACATTAATAAGCCCTCTGCCACCACCAAAAATATGCTGCTAGAACAAATTGTCATTTTCCAATTGCTACTCTTGCTTTAGTGACAAAATGTTGTATCACACATAACTGAGTGAAAATTACAGAGGAAGACTTGAAAAGGTACTGACATTTGCTAAGTGAAATTTTTTTCAATTATTTTGTCACTGAAGTTAAACGCTTAAGATTTCTTACAATTTTAAACTAATACAAAAATTCTAACAAGAGGAAAAAATAGTACTTTAATTATAAATGTGTACGCTGTTTTCTCCAAATGAGTCATCATCATACTACCTAAGAGGTACTGAATGCTTTTGAAAAAGCAAACTTTTCAAAGCCTAGCTCTGAACTCGCGGGAACGGGACAGAAAAGGTTTTAATTTCTACTACATAATCTCATGCCACAACTGTCTCTGGAACACTCCCTCCAGTGTTTGTAGGTATACACAGGTACATAGGGTTATTATCTAGTCTTTATCTACCCTCCCACCAGTGGATTACAGGACAGCCGATGTTACTTGGCTCACTTTCCTCAGGACCGAGTATAAGGGCTGCCACAGAACAGGCACTCAAAACAGACTACTTAAATAAAAAAACAAACATCTGAAAATATATCATACTAGATATGCATCCCTTTCCTACAAGAAAACAAAGATATCCAGAAAAAAAAATGCACCAAACTGTTAGTAATTAGGGTTATGAGACTGGAGGATTAGACAGCACATTCCACCTTCTCATTTCACATACTCGAACTGCAGCATAATGGCAAATTTTTCTTTTCTGCTTCTATTTTCTATCATAACAGTGTAAACATATGCTATTAAAAACAGAAAACTTTCAAAATAAAATAGACTCAGGGTCCTTTTAAACCCATTAATAAACGTGGGTGTGAATAACATGAGAAAAATGAGTAATATATTTTAAATACACAACTTGACTTTATTAGATCCTGGGAACCTAGGAACAGTCATGCAAAGAAAAAAATCATTTCTGAAGTCCCACTGAGGATCAGAATCACCTCTGAAACTTTTAAATGCCTCAAATGAGTAACTGATTCCTTAGGTAAGACATGAGATAAAAGAATGTGCATTTTATTTATTTATTTATTTTTAAAGATTTTATTTATTTGACAGAGAGAAACACAGCCAGAGAGGGAACACAAGCAGGGGGAGTGAGAGAGGGAGAAGCAGGCTTCCCGCCGAGCAGGGTCTCCGGGATCATGACCTGAGCTGAAGGCAGTCGCTTAACCAACTGAGCCACCCAGGCGCCCCAAGAATGTGCATTTTAAAAAGCTTAGCAGATGATATGAAATACAGCTTGAGTTATTAAGCTACTAAAAACAGAAACTCTTCTTCTTGAAGTATACTTTACACATAATAAAATACATCCTTTATAAGGGGAGTTTGAAAAACTTTAGCAATGTACACTGAAGTACCCCACAATCAGCAACTCAACTATTTCCAACACTCCAAAAAGTCCCCTTGTGCCCACTGCCTGTTATTCTCCCTTCCCCTGGCCTCAAAACAACCACTTATCTGCTTTCTGTCAGGCTACATTAAATTTCATGTTTTTTTTAATAGAGTTTCATATGAAAAGCATCATATAGTATGGACCCTTGGGTCCAAATTCTTTCACTCAACATAATCTTTTTATGTTGTTGTGTGCATTGGTAGTTCATTACTTTTTATTGCGGAGTGGTATACTATAATATATTTATATATCTACCAGTTGACAGGCCATGAGTAACTTCCAGTGTGAGGGTATTGTGAATAAAGCTTTCACGAACATTCTTGTACAAGTCGTGTGGACATGTGTTTCCATTTCTCTTGTGTGAAGTTTTAGGAGGAGGATTACTGCCTCATACGGGAACTGTACATTTTACTTTTTAAGATACTTCCACACTGTTTTCCAAAGGGGTTGTGCCATTTTATATTTTCATAGCAACATTATGAATTCAATTATATACTGAACTTGCATCCTGTGTCCTTGCTAAAACTCACATACTAGTTGGTGTAGTGCCCATTCCACAGTTAGCATGGTCACTTTTATATTTCAGTCCTCCTAGTGGCTGTGAGGGGTTAGCTCACTGGGATTTCATTTGAATTTCACCAGTGACTAATATTTTTGAACACTGTTTCAATTGTTACTGTTTATTCAAACATCTTTTTGTGAAGTGTCTATTTAAATATTTTACTCTTTTTTTTAAATTGTATTATGTGTCTTGTTATAAAGTTGTAAGAGTTGTTTGTGCATTCTGGATACATGTAGTTGTCAGATTCAAGTTATGCAAACGCGGAGCGTGCCTTATTTTCTTAACAGTATTTTTCAAAGAACAGAAGTTCACATTTTGATGAATTCCAGCTTACCAGCCTTTTGTTGTTGTTTGCTCATGCTTTTTTATGTCCTATCTGAAAGTCTCTGACTCATCTAAGGTTGCAAAGATTTTCTATTTTTTCTTCAAGAAATTCTACTGTTTCGGTTCGTAAATTTAAATCTAGGACTCATTTGAAATAATTTTTCTTCTTTTTGCTCCATGTGAGCTAAGGGTTTAAAGCTATTTCCTTCAATACCAATATCCAGTTACTATTAACAGAGTTTCTTTAAAATACTATAGTCTTCCTCCTTTAATTAACTTCGAACCCTTCTCAAAAACCAAATGAGATCTATGCAGGGGTCCATTTCAGGACTCTGTAATATGACCTGTTTATCTATGTCTAGGCCAGTATCACCAAATATAAGAAGAAAGGAAAAAAATAAAGATAAATGGGGAAACCAATAATGACAAAATAGACAATCAAATGAGAAAACCACAAAATCAAAAGCTGGTTAAATGAAAAATTCAATAAAATTGTCTCAGTAGGCTAAAAAAGAAAAATACAAATTACTAGCATCAGGAGCAAGAACAAGGCACCAGGATAGATCCTACAGACATTAAAAGAATGGTAAAAGAATATTATGAACAAACATTATGCCAGTAAATACAACTCAGAAGAAATGAACAAATGTCCTAAAAGACAAATTCCAAAGATGTGAATAGTTCCATACCAAATAAAGAAATTTCACTCATAATTTAAAATCTTCCCAAAATATAACCATCACTGGTGAATTCTACTAAACAGTTCGGGAATAATACTAGCTCTACACAAACTAGTACCTGAGTTTTAGCAAGGTTACAGGATACAAGTTCAATATATAAAAATAAATTGTACTTCTATGAGAGCAATCAACAACTGGAAAACAAATCTAAAAAGCAGTACCACTTTCAGCAGCATCAAAAAATATGGCATACTGTAGAGATAAATTTCAAAGACTGAATTATCATTCATGATACAATTGCATATATATCATGCAATTACTGACCCCTCCCCCAAGTAGCATTCTTTGTTAAGGAGAGGAATACAATATAAAAGGCAATTTCTCTCTAAATTCAAGGTATGGGGCTTTAGTTGCCACAGTGCCAGCAAGCCATCATCATAAGGTAATCTTGCCGATATGGCTGTCTCAGAAAGCATTATTAGTCTCAAAACCTACACAGTATTTAAAAATTCAAGGCATAAATATAAGCTAGTAAAATAAACCACTTCTATAACTCAGCCTGAAATGTTCCTTACCCTCATAATTCTTTCCTTTGTGTTCTTTCATCAACTGACAAATCTGGAAGTAAATTTCCCCATATAGTGAGTAAAAGAAGTCATGGGGAAGGCTTTATCTGTGAAACACAGTAACTAAAGAATACCTCCTCCGGTCTTTAACAGTTCTGTTTCATGGGGAAAAAGAAAAAAAAAATATTTCCCAAAGGTAATCTGGCCCTTATTAAGCCCTGTTCACATTTTATAAAGCACTTAACTACAAAAGACTGTTTGAAAATGGATGTTTCCCTGCAAGCCAAGAATCCTCATTATAGAAACCTTTACTATGAGCAACTAAGAAATGAGAAAGTGATGGTTTACTTTACAATAGGTATCATTAAAGAATCTTTTAAAATAGGTTTCCCAATAAGTTTAAAAGTTATGTAAAGAGTCAATTAAAATTTTGCTATTTAAGAATATATGTATCATATAAAATACATACAACCAGCACATATTGAGCACCTAGTATGGGTATGTCATACTGATGACCATTTAAAATTCTAGCTACACTTAAAGCAACAGTAATCCCAAATAAGAAAACAAAGGCTCAGAAAGGCTAAGAGACTAGTCTAAAACTATGCACCCACCTAAAAGAGAAAACCAGAATTCTAAACCACGTCTACACTTTTTTCATTTCAGAAAGCAAAAGCAAAGTAGAACTAATCAATTAAATCAAATGTTTATTGTACACCTTCTGCAATGCTTTTCTATTTAAAAGTTCTACTCTTCATCTGAACATTATTTTCCTCTTTCCAAACTGCTTTTATTCCTCACATGCCTAGAACTATTTCTATTTGACTTAATTTCTATTTAATTTTCAGCAACAGAAAAATATTTCCACTCTTATTAACTACCTCTGTTAAAAAAATATATCAAATGCTTAGAAGCAGAAAATTTTCTAAGATATACATAAGCATTTGCAAAAAAATAAGCTCATTACTGCATTTTCCCACAAAAATGAAAAACAATGAGGCCAAAAGACATGTTAGTTAAAACTAAATACAGCAAGACGAGACAGCTCAAAAAAAAACCAACAACAAAAAAACACCTCTTGCTGAAGAAAATTTAAATCATGCTTTATATATAAACAAAAAAACAAAACAAAACAAAAATTACAAGGTTTCACTTTATATTGTCTCCTAAAATGTTGAAGATTATTTTTCCCTATCACCTCCCCCAATAAAAATACTCTTCAAGACTCACTGAACTCATTAACATTTTTCAAACTTACATAATTAAGATGAGTTTTGTTAAATGAAAACACAAACCTATTTAGGAAAAGAAAAGGCACAATTGTGCAAGACAAGGTGCAGCAACAACTCAGCAATCCAGATACCAATCTTGCAGTAACAACAATGCGTAAAGAAAAAAAAAGTTTTCTGAGCAATGGAACCCAGCACATACCTTTATCTGATTCTTAAAGAAGTGCTCTTGAAACAGCTGTCTTAATTTAGATAAAATCTAATAAAGGTGGGTATCAAGAGAAGCAAATCAAATGAAAAGAACAGCAAAGTACTCCCAGCAAAGTATTACACATAACAAATAATACAAGACATTTAAATGCCAATAAAAGCCTATTATAAAATAACTACTCTCAGACTTTAAATCTATCGTAATTGACACATAAGATGCTACACATCCTGTGTCATCAGGAAACACAAATTAAAACAACAAAGAGATAACACTACTGCAACATAATGATTTATAAGAAATACGTATTGGTCATTCAGATGACCAGAACATGTATCTCTAGATATATTCGGTCTTTAGCCACGTTTTTTTTTTTTTAGCCACGTTTTTTGAAAACACTTCAGAGCCATAACGGTGAAATGGGTGTCTTGTTAGTAATGGAGGTGAATCTTGAACCCACCCTAGGTCAGGGGCTGGTTGCCAGAGAGACCAACTAAATGATTAGAGGTTTAGAACTTTCAGACCCACCCCAGAGCCTCTAGGGAGGGAAAGAGGCTGGGGGTTGAATTAGCCAATGGCCAATGCATTACTCAAATCAGGGCTATGTAATGAAGTCCCCATAAAAACCCAAGAGGACAGCTTTCTGGCCCTTTTGGGAGAGCTTCCACACTTGGGGATCCAGAACACTTGTATGTGTAACCAAGCCAGGGTCCAAGCTGCACAAGGACAGAAGTTCCTTTGTTTGGGCTCTTATCCTACATCTGACAGTTGATTTGTATCCCTTGTCATGTCCTATAACAAACTTGCAAACCTACAAAACCAGTCTATCATATAAATTGAACTCAAGGAGGTAGCTGGAGCCTCTCAGCTGTACGTATAGTCAGAAACTTAAGTAACAGCCTAGAGTTTGCAAGTGTTATATGAAGTAGGGGGTTGGTGAGCAGTCTTGCAGGGTGGAATCCTTAACCTTGGGACCTGATGCTATCTCTGTGCAGACAGTGTCAGAATTTAAGCTGAACTTTCAGACATGCTGCTGGTGTCTGAGAAGTGCTTGTCCTTCTCTACACAGGAGTTTATCCCTGGAATCCTAAAAGAACTACACACATATTGGGATGGTAGAAATCTAAAACATTAACCATCCCAAGTGCTGGCAAGAACGTGAAGCAAGAAGAGCTCTCGTCCCTTCATGGTGGGAATGTAAAAAGCCATTCGGTTTAGGGGCTTCTTACAACATACTTTTATCATATGATCCAGCACTATCCCTTGTATTTACCCAAAGGAATTGAAAACTTAGGTCCCACAAAAACCTGCACAAGGATGTTTATAGTAGCTGTGCTAACTGCCAAAACCTGGAGGCAACCAAGGTGTCCTGCAGTAGGTGAATGGGTAAATAAACTAGGGACATCCAGACAATGGACTATTACTCAGTACTAAAAAGAAATGAGCTGCCGAGTCATGAAAAAACACAGAGAAACCTTAAATGCATATAACCAAGTAAAAGAAGCCAGTCTGAAAAGGCTACATATTATTTCAAATTACATGGTATTTGGAAAAAGCAAAATTATGGAGAATAAAAGGAAAGTGGTTGCCAGGAGTTTGGAGGGAGGGAGGTGGGAAGAGAGGGATCACTGGATGGGGCAAAGAGGATGCCTAGGGAAGTGAAACTCTTGTTTAATACTACAATGGTTGATGCATGTAGTTATAAATGTATCCAAACCCATAGAATGTGCAATACCAAGAGTAAACCATAAAGTAAACTATGGACTCTAGACAATAATGATGTGTACCAGTGTAGATTCATCACTTGTACCAATGTACCACTCTGATGAGGGATATTGCTAGGTGGGGGTGGGAGGGGTGCTGCCTGTGTGGGGGCTGGGAGTATACGGGAAATTTCTATACCTTCTGCCTAATTTTGCTGTGAATCAAAAACTGATCTTAAAAAAAAAAAAACTGTTCTAAAAAATTAATTTAAATAAACCTACTGTTTAAATGCATATGCTCTAAACTTACTGAGATCAAGGTATACATCCTAATATTCTCCAACTAAACTTGAGGTTATCACCATATAATAGTAATCATACAAAACTTACAAAGCTGAATCGTTCAGAAAATGTAAATTATGCTCATCCTATTCTGTTTAAGAAAGCAAGGAATTGTGCAGTTCATTTTTAAACTGTTAAAATTAATTATAAAAGGTAAATATATGTTTTCAAACTGCTAAAAAGCTGTTTGGAAGCCTAAGCGCTGTCCTCAGGAATTTGGGCAATTAACCTAGAAATTATATGAATCACACCATTGGATGACAGCACAGAAAGAAGACATTTTTGTGAAACCATAAATTCTATAATCCCTTCACAGAGCTTACCACTTAGAGACTTGAAATGTTATTTTCCTATACAACACAGATTTTTTATTAACATTTACAAAGCAACTGGCAGTTTATTCCTCAAATCCTAGTGTCTTAGTTCATGAATATTCAATATTAATTAAAAAACAAAACCATTCTAATGCTAATTAGTAAAAAGAAATTCAGAGTATTTACTTCAAATGACTTTAACAAGAACAGTTTTGTCATGAAAGGAGAAAAAAGTGATCCAAAGGAGTATTATTATAAAATGAGGTTCAAAGCAGTTGAGCAAAAACAATTTTTGAAAAAGTGTTAAAAATAAGACACTCGAGCAGACATAATTCAAAATAACATTTCAACATGACGGTAAAGAAGGCTTCCACTGGAGCAGACCACAGATATCCACGTGTCACACCCAGCTTTAGTAAGACTTCATCTTGAACAGTGACTCAAGAAGGTATAAGAAGGTACACAAGTGAATAACGACAACTGCCTTCTTAAAATTGATCATCCAGTGAAGATCAATAGATATTTATACATACCAGGAATAAAGAAGCTAAAATCCACACTGTGATTTTACACTATTCCTCCAGCTTTTTCCTTTTTAATTCTGATACAGTGCACCAATCTCCACAAAGGAAAAATACTCACAAACCTGCACAAAGGTCTATCCGGCCAAATTCTCTCTTTTGAAATGCTCGTGTGTGTAGAAAGTCCTTGAATGCACAAGAGTAAATGAATGGATAAGATTTAATTTTAATTCCTCTTAAAAGACTAATCACCAAAGTCCAGGCAAAGCCAAAAGAAAAAAATATATTTTTATATATTTTATATATTTAAATATATATTTATTGAAATCACCACTAGAAGATCCCACTTGCACTACTTTTTCTTTTCTATCTGTTCCTGACTCCTCACAAAGCTGGCGCTTTAAACCCAAAACATCACTAAGAAGCCTATGTTCACAGCCATCTCACTTATAAAAATGCTTTAACTCTAAACAGGAAATCATGTAATCTGGGAAACGAATTCTCTCTCTGTTAATAGTGCCTATCTACGACCCAAGTACTACATAAAAAGTGAAAAGCAGGGCTTTCATAAATAGGAGAAAGTAAGATTAAAGCTTTTGCTCTTTGCAATTCTTGCCAAAGAAATATTTTGTTTGTCTTCTTCCTGAAAAAGGAGTAAAAAGAGATTACTGTAACAGTTAAATGCCACTTCCCAAGCTCCGGAGACTTTTCCTAACAAGGACAATGTATCGGATTCGCTTTGCCATTTCTACAAATAGAATGCTGTTACATGTACCATTGTTCAAATAAAAAAACATTGGGCCATAAGGAAGTTGTGACTTCATGTCGCACAATAAAATGGTGAACCTTTGTTAGTTGCTATGAAATAGTCTGTTAACGACTACCATAAAATGAAATCTCTCACAGACACTGTTCATATAAATATAGGTGTGCCTAATTTTAATAGAAGACACAATCCTGAAAGTTGTGTATCTATTCAATCTTATTTTAAATCTATCACAAAAGTTTGCTACTGAAAGGCACAAATACTACCTGAACCCAATGAATCTTAGCTATCTGAAACTTACTTTTCCTAAAGTAAGGCCAATTTCTATTCTTCAGGCCTTTCAGACACTGAAGAGAAAAAAATACCATAACTCTTCTATCGGGAGGCTGTCAGGGAAAATGCTATTAGTGAACAAGTGCTATTAGTTCCGACTGAGAGAAAGAAGCAGGGAATGCCATACAGAACAGATAAGTCTGGGAAGAATGGTCAGTGAAGAAGCTATGACCAGGAGTTGAAGCCTGGGTCAGATGACTGCTAAGTCTTGAACAAAAAGTGACTGTATACTGCAAGGTGCATTTAAGCAGTGATGATGGGTAAGTACTGACTAGTTTACGTTTCTGTCTACTTTTCCTGGTGAGTGAGATGTCAGGGATGGGATCTACACCAGAACATAAAGTCTAACTTTCTCTGATATGAAAACTGACCATGGTTTAAGACTTAAGAATCAACTACTAGAAATATAACCTAGAACAGATTTTTTTAGAAAGGTAAATTGGTAACTCAATGGGAAAGAATACGGTGTCATAAAAAGAACCTCAACCCCCTAATTCACACCATACAAAAGTTAACTATAGACAGTAGAAGAAAACATAAAATGCCTTTATCTCCTGGGAACAAAGATTTCTTAGGATTCAAAAAGTAGTAATCATAAAATAAAAAAACCGATAAAGAATTGATTTTACAAATATTTAAAACTTTTGACATCTACTCACATCACTAAGAAAATAAGTAGGTAAGCCACAGACTAGAAGAATCTATTCACATTACATATATTTGGGAAAAGAATTTATAACGAGAATATGTAAAGAATTCTTATATATAAACAATTAAATGTCGCAAAAGTCACAAAAGAAGATATACAAATGGTCAATAAGCACAAGTAACAGTGCTCAGAATCATTAGTCATGGAGAAACAAAATACCACTACATATCCACTACAACAGCTAGAATGAAAAAGAATGACAACTCCAAATGTTGTCAAGACTGAAACAGAATTCTCATTCGCTGCTGGTGGTAACAGGAAATGGTATGCTTTGGGATACTGATGCGCAATTTTTGATAAAGTTAAATAATACCTATCATAGGACCCAACAGCAATTCCAGTTTTAGGTATTTACCCAAAAGACTTGAAAACATATACCCACTGAAAGATTTAAAAGTTCCTAACAGTGAAACACTGAATAATCAAAATGTTCATCAACATTAGAATAAATAAACCATTTGTGTGGTATATCTGTGCGATGGAATATTACTGAGCCTTAAAAAGAAACAAATTACTGGGGCCCCTGGGTGGTTCAGTCAGTTGAGTGTCCAACTCTTGGTTTCGGCTCAGGTCATGCTCTTGGGGTCATGAGATGAAGCCCCACGTCAGGCTCCATGCTGGGTATGGGAGCCTGCTTAAAATTCCCTCATTCTCTCTCTCTCTCCCACCGCCCCTCCTCCTTCTCTAAAAAAACAAAAAACCAAAAAACAAATTACTAATACTTGAAAAACAAACACTAATCTCATAGTGAGCAAAAGAAGCCACATGATCCCATTTATATGAAGTAAAAGAATCAGCAAAACTCATCTATGGTAACAGAAACCACATCAACAGCTACTTTTGGAGAAAGTGGGGAGACAGCACAAATAAAGTCTAGGGGATGATACTGATATTGTAAATCTGGACAGGGTTGTGGGCTACCCACAGGTGTACATATGTCCAAAATGACACATTTTATACTCAAATATTATAAACATTACTCAATGTAAATTTTACTTTATTTTAAAAAATAAATTTTTCAATAAAATAAGAATTACAAATACTGTCAATTCTAGTAAGCTTGCTTTACATAATGCTATTAGTTACCAATTCTGAAACGACATTATGAGGATCCTAGGCTTTTAACAATGAGTAAAATAGAGTAGTGGTAGCCTCATTCTCACTGTTGGCAAAGACATAAATAGAGAAAAGAGAAGGGAATTACACATACGGAAAACAGGGATACAACTTTGTGGTTTTAGAATGAAATTAAAAGTATCATAATAAACTCAGGATTCTTAGTATATAGGTATTAATATACATGCACATATGCATATTTACATGTATAAATATGTGTGGACATGTGTTTCACATACACATATGTATTTCATAGTTGTGCAGCAGGAAGGGCCTAGCAGCAGTAACACACCAGTAGCAATGAATATACCCAGTGCCCAAATCTTCCTTTCTATATAATATTATCCAGTAAAAAGACCCAGGGGAACTTGGAGAAAATGTCTGTTTCTGGGTAGAGCTGAGAAACTACAAGATGAATCTGGAAAAACTTATAGTTCCAGAGTAAAGTTCTCAAAGAATCATGAGGATAAGCAAAAAGGACAGAGCAGCCAGCTTGATGGAGCAACCAATGGTCAAATATGGGACAAGGCAAGAGTCAAAATAAATAACGACAGCAATGAACTCTACTAATTTCAGTAAGATTCCAGGAGTCCATGCTTACTGAAGTCAATAAATGGGAAAAGAAGAAAAAGCTTCTGCTTACAATCGATTATCAAGAAATACACAAGAAATGATGAATTAGAAAATCATCAATGGATGCAAACTAAATCTAGTGGGTAAAATTTGATGAGGAACAACATATTTGTATTTACATAATCTCACAAATCCATCTACAAAATACTTCTGAATTGCAACGGGAAAATAGGAAACTCGTAAGTGGAGGAACTTAGCAGATACTACACTAAGCAAGGGATGAAAACTACATGCAACCATCTGACATCACACACCCTCCTGACATGACCCACTGACAACACATCACTGGTGATTTTGTGCTACAAACACACACTCAAATATAACCAGGAAGAAACTATGAGACAGACTCAAACTGAAGACATCCTACAAAATAACCTATAAATACTCCAAAAAAACATGAAGGTCATGAACCATAAAGAAAGGTGAAGGAGTGCTCCAGATAAAAAGAGACTATAGAGATATGACAAATAAATGAAATATATGTTCCTGGAATGGATCCTGGATGGGGTGGGGAGGAGCCATAAGAAACTCTGTGTGGTTGATATTACTTTAAAAGGAATCCCCTTAAAAAAGGTAAATAATTTGTCTCCAGTCATAGTTTCTACACTAAACAAAACCACAAAGGTATGTCCTCTCAGCATTCAATGTATTGGGCAGGATGCCATCTCCTTGGCTGGCTGTATCAGAAAGCCAAAGTCTCAATCGAAATCTTCACAAACACACTAACTGCAGTTAAAATTAAGTATTCTCTCATATTCTTTAATAAAAATAATCATATGCATCAGCCTAACTATCAAAGTTGAACATTTCAAGCTCTTATTAAAAAAAAAGAGTGTAAGGGTATCTGTCATTCATTTACTCTAGAGCAACTTTAAAAGAATTGAATTAAATATAAATCAAAGTAAACCCTAGCTAGACGTGAGAGATAAAAGTTACAACAGAAGCAACTATAATCCCCCCAAAGTTGAACCATAATAACAAATAAAAACTCACACTGTTAGGATAGTTACTGAATTCAAACTTCTGTGCTTATGAAAGGTACACATACCTTTTCCTAAATGTGTGTTTATGCTCATATATCTAGCTGTTCCTGTAAGGCTCTTGTGTTCTCTGTATGGTATGTGTTTCTTTGTCTCTGGATCAATATATTCCTTTGCCAAACCAAAATCTATAATATGAATAACTTGCTGGGTTTTGTTTCCTGGTCGTCCTATTAAGAAGTTCTCAGGCTTTACATCTCTGTATATCAAGTTCTTTGAGTGGACATATTCCATGCGAGAGATCTTGATTCACACACAAAAAAAAAAAAAAAAAAAAAAAGAAGAGAAAAAAAAGAAAAGAAAGTTTTATTTTAGGCTGTCACTAGCATAAAAAAGCATGATAGAGACAAGACAAAATTCTCACAATGAAAACAACATAAAGAAGAAACCTATCAGAAACTGTTTCAACCTTTTAAATGTAACATAGTATCAGTCTACAGTTTCTCAAAAATATATCCAATTTTGACCAAAAATCTTTGCTTTCACTGTAATGGCCACTTATAAATGAAAGTATTTGAATTTCATGAATTCCTTTCACACCGGTGAGCCAGATTCAGTCAGCACTTAAAGATGAAGCCACTTCAGATAATCAAAAGTGGTACTAATACCAAGTCTTGAGCGGAGACTTATAAAGGCACATATTCATAAATGTGCCATTTGTTCTTCTTTATCAATTCAATCATCGAACAACTGTTACAGTTATATTAAAGAAATTTGGAGTCTAAACCGTTAAATAAAAATAATACAGTACCCTTCAGGATATCTTTCTTTTTCCTTTTTATAACTTATTTAGGTCTTTCCTTGGGTATTAAACATTTTAAAAGATAAATGTTTCTTGAAGCCAGAAAATTTTGGAAGACCATTTTAATGATAATACAGTACAATTTCATCAATTCTTTTACACATTGTCAAATAATGTTCATTGTACAAAATGTCACGACATAATACACTACAAACAAGAAAACAAAATTGCTTCATTTAGCGATAATAATGGTTGACAACACAATGTAAACAGTCACTTGGGCCATTTTTGTTAACAAATTCTGGATCCTAATATACAATATTTCTATGACCCGCACTTTTTGTTAGTGATATATGTTGAGCATTTTCCAGGTTTTAGGACCTTCTTTTAATACATTACTTTTTAATGGCTACCTATTATTTTATGTCTATTAATAATTTACTCAACTAATCCTATAATTTCTCTACATTTGGGTTGTTTCCCACATTATGATAAGCACCCTTGCACAAAAAGCTTGAAGTATATGTGAACAGTTCCACCAGATATATTTGTAGAAGTGGAATTAATGAGTCAATGGAGAAAAACAACTGAAGATTTTGCAACATACTACTGGCAGAGATGTCAAAACTGCTTTAAATCATCATCTAAGTTGTTTCTCTATAGGTTCCCTGAAATTTAAATATTTTATAAGACTCCCTCATTATTTCTTCTTTTCCTGGGCCATTAGAATTTATTACTAACATTATAAATCCACGTTTCTGTGGGTTCTCTTTTCTAGCATTCATCTTCTGAATGAAAACAGGGCTAGAAACAATTCTTAAACTTGAGAACATTCTCATCTTAGAGCAGTAAAGTATTACTTCTTCACCCAAATAAAATACAGTTGGCTCAGTTATTTTAAACTCTATGCATTCTAAAAAGACAGTGAGATGAAAAGTAGAAACTTCATGAGATTTAGTGTTCTATCAAGATAACATCCCAAAACTTGAAACTTTCAGTATGAATGTGTGACCAAAAGAAGCATACAAACCATTCAAACAGCTTCAGAACCTCCTGCTTGACTTACCAGCTGTATAGCGATCATGAGAACGGTCTTAAGGGAAAACGTCCTATCACATAAATCAAACAAATCTTCCAAACTAGGTCCCAGCAGTTCCAGCACCATGGCGTTGTATTTACCACAAGGCCCAAAATAGTAAACTTGAGGTATACCATCTGGGGGGAAGAAAAAGGATTTTAATCACTTTCTCATCTTAAATGTCAAATTTCTCTTCCTAGAAAATTAATAAGCAATTTAAGAAATATTTAAGAAATATTTTTAAGAAGTGCGGCAGTATTTGCACTTTTTCCCTACACATGATGAACTTCTGAGCTAGCCTTCTCCCTCCCTGTACCTTCTGCATGCTCACAGGCAGCCTGGTCACACCTATCCTGCAGCTGCATTACTGAGCGACATCACAGACCATGCTTCCGTGTTGTTGCTCTCCAACACCTCACCAGAGACAGGAACGGTGCCGTTTAGCCTCATATTTCCATGGCCTAGGAAACACTTACCACACCAGAAAGATTGGATTTTTTTCTTTTTTTCCTAACAAAAAAGTCACTTCTCTCTTGAATAAGTCTGAAGGAGGCATGATGCTAGCACCACCCTCCAAGACTCCCATCCTCTGGTGCACACACGCAGTACAATTCCCTCCCTGGGGGGTGTAGGTAAGACCCCCAATTTTACACTTTGAGTAGGTTATGTTATGTGACAAAGGTGATGCGATTGAGGCTCCATCAGTGGGCCTGACCTAGTCAGGTAAGCCCTTTAAAAAAGTGGGTCTAAAAGTCAAAGATATTCAAAGCAGCAGAGAAGCTCTCTTGCTGATTTTTAAGAGGCAAAGTGCTATGTTGTAGAAGACACATGTCCTAGAATGGTGGGCAAGGCTCTAGGAACTGAATTCCACAGCCATGAGGAACTGCACTCTAGAAATAACCAGTGAGCTTGGAGAAGGATTCTGAGCCTCAGGTCAGACTCTCACCCAGGCTTTCACCTTGATTTCAGCCTGGCAAAACCCTCAACAGAGGGCCCAGTTCAGCCGCTCCCGGAGTTCTGGCCCACGGAAATTGGGACATAAGGAAGTCTCTTGCACTATGCCACTAAACACTAAGTAATTTATTATATGATAATGTAGAATAAAAAATCCAAATATGAAGCCTAAATGTGCAAAAATTGTATTTGATTTTATGGACTAAGAGTTTCACAATGAACTAACATATTATCAGTGACTGATTATCTTAACAATACATTTATTTATTCATTTGTACAAAGTAACTTCCATTGTCAAGTCTCACTGTTACAAGTGATTTTTTTCTACTTATTTGTTTCTAGGAATTTTAGAAGGGAAAAGGCTCTCTCCAGACAAAACTTTCCTAGTCTTTTTTAAACTGTCCTTTTCTTTTTGAAATACATTTCAGTTTGCTTCTCCATAACATTAGTAGTTTAGATAAGACCAGTTTTTCCCTAATGTGAATGAGTGAGGCAGCAGGACATCTGGGGACAGGAAGGCAAGATAATAAATCATGGTGGGGGTAGGGAAAGGGAGACAAGTTCAAACTGCATACATGACCCCACTCCTCAGAAAGAGATTCCTGTCCAACCCCTCCATGTGTGTATGTCAGCACACACAACCACACACACACACACACGTACTTCCCTTCATCACAGGGTATCACTATTTTAGTGTAAGCCACTCTTATGAGAGCCTGTCTTGCATCCATGTGTCAGAACTACCCCCTCACTCATGTAAAAGCAGAAAAAAAAAGCTCAGAAACAGTGAATGAGAAGCTCACTAAAGTTTATTCTTTAATACTGTTTTTATTATGCTATTAAAAGCCTGGAGCTGCAATTAAGACATTAAAACTTCTCAGCTACTAAGTTTTTAAAATTATTTCCACAATGACTTTTTTCCCCCTCTCTACCTTTGAAAGTTAATTTTCATCCTGGTAATTTAGCAATCTCTAATAACTCACTTCTACTCTTTATTGTTTCTGATCTATAGGATGCAAACAAACCAGATCATCAAGCTTGTTAGAACTATACATGGACAGTAAAAATAAACAGGTTCTGAGGTTCTTCCATGAAAGGACAGTCAAAGGGCTTTTGGACTTCCTTCTGAGTCACCATCTGTATTCCTAATAATTGAAGTCATTGTGAAATGACCTCTCAATAAGGTAGCAATATACTTTGGTTGATTAAACAACTGATTTAGGGACGCCTGGGTGGCTCAGTTGGTTAAGCGTGTCTGCCTTTGGCTCAGGTCACGATCCTCGAGTCCTGGGATCAACTCCCACATCAGGTTCCTTGCTCAGCAGGGAGTCTGCTTCTCCCTCTGCCCCTCTCCCTGCTATGCACACGACAGCGTGCTGTCTCTGTGACAAATAAGTAAATAAAATCTTTTAAAAAATAATAAATAACTGATTTACTCAGATGTTTTCAAGGGTTTCCAAAAGCAGAAGATCATTTTAAAAATCCCACTGTCTTGGGTGCCTGGGTGGCTCAGTCATTAAGCATCTGCCTTCGGCTCAGGTCATGGTCCCAGAGTCCCGGATCGAGCCCTCCATCTGGCTCCCTGTTCAACAGGAAGCCTGCTTCTCCCTCTCTCACTCCCCCTGCTTGTGTTCCCTCTCTCACTGTGTTTCTCTCTGTCAAATAAATAAATAAAATCTTAAAAAAAAAAAAAGATTCTTATGTGATTAATTCCTCACTAAAAATACTATAATCACCACATCACACACAATTATTCTAGTATCTGTACCATATAAACCAAACTAAAACCACTAACAGTTAACCCTTCCTTCTTATATTGGTAACACATAGCATTCTCTAAATGTACACATTTTCCATCAACTATAGGGACTTTAAAACAAAAACTTTGTACAGTTCTATCAAAAGGAACAATATACATATGTAGTCACGTACCAATCAGTAAGAGTTCAACAATGCAGAACAGACAGAAATTCCCATACACAGAGGCCTCCATAAGAAATGAGAAATATTATGCATACTTAAGAGGTCTTCTAAAAGCAATTCAGCTAAGACAGAAAAGGGAACTCTCAGAAGCTGCTACATCATTGTTGGTTATCCAAGCTGAGACTACATCTGCACTAACCCTGGCTCACTCATACAGTATTCTTTATTATGTTTGTTAATACCAAAATACAATAGTGACATTCTAATTAGTATATTCATTTCACTTTAAAGGTTTTTATAATATTTTCTCTCAGTTTTCTCAAACAGACACAAGATACACGGAAGTAGAATTTCTTAAATTTCTTCAACAGAGAAAAACTCTCATCAGGCTTCTCAATGAAGAAAAGGAACTTTGATACTAACAAATGGATATGGCCAGGTTTAAAAGCTTTGTACTGTTACAACCTTTCTTTAAAGTAAATAGTACAATCAAATTTCCATACATTATGGAATCACCAACACATATTCAGCTAGCAGACAGACCTAAACTGTCTTGAAAAGGATGTGAAAATGGAGACATCTGTAAACCAGAGAAAAGCACAGAGGCAATGCCTAAATCCTGACTTAACAAGGCACAGATCAAGAAGGCTGAGGGAGTCAGTACAAGGCAAGGAGAGGAGCTCTTTTAACAGCTCCTAAAAGGCAATACTACGGAGAGGTAGGATTTTAGAAAGAGCTACTGCTGCTATTATCAAATTATTGTATAGAACCATATAGTTCAGGGCACATCAAAAAGCCAAGGCACTCACTTAGAAACACTGATTTAACATATGCATGGGCTCAAACAGCATGTTTAACATCACTCCTATAGTTGCAGATGGCCAACAACAGTAATTTTTAACAGAAAAAAAGATTATTCTACTTCCTTTGGTAAGCAATAATTTATGACAAAGAAAGGCTGTTTTACTCTCTGTGAGAAAGATTATCGGCTAATCAAGAAATTCTGAGGAATAAACAACTGCAAAGTTTCCCTCAACAGAGCCTATGAAAACCAGCTGATGTGAAGAATTAACATAAAGAAGCAATACTCAGAATCACTGATCTTCAGAGAAAATTACCCCATAAATTCCAAAACATAGTCCATGCATTCTCATCAAGTATCCACAATTCAACTAAACTTTATTCCAAGTAAATAAAAAAATGGATTATTCTAATAATTAAAATCTATGCCTCTCTAGAAAATGATTATTTTTAGATGGCTGAACTGAACAGTGCAGCTAATTAGATAACTAACTATCTGGCTTGGCTATCTTCTAGGTTTATCATTTCCATTATTTTAAAAAATACTTGTCATTGATTTTTTTTCCTTCTACTTCCAGATCCCTAAAATGAGGAATTAAATCTGCCTAATTAGAGAATGTACAAATGAAATAAGTTAAAACAAATAAAATTTTTGAAATGGTATGGCTATGCTTCTGTCAGAAATGTAAGAGTCTAGGGTGCCTGGGTTAAAGCCTCTGCTTTCAGCTCAGGTCACGATCTCAGGGTCCTGGGATTGAGGCCCACATCAGGCTCTCTGCTCAGCGGTGAGCCTGCTTCCTCCTCTCTCTCTGCCTGCCTCTCTGCCTCCTTGCGATCTCTCTCTGTGTCAAATAAATAAATAAAATCTTTAAAAGAAAAAAAAAATGTAAGAGTCTAAAATTTTAATACTATAGCAATCTTTGTAATACTGATATATCAAACTTTCAACCAATCACAGAAGTTAAAAAAAAAAAAAACTATAAGAAATTTTGGGAATTACATATCACAACTTCACATCTAGTAAGAGAAAACAGTCTTTCTCATTTAAGAATTGATCAGTTCAACCAAGAAACTACAATTGTCAAGCATTCTGCTCAGTTTCAAGGATAAAAAGGCAAATATATCATTTCACTTGCCTCAAAGAGTTCAAATGTTAGTGGAGGGCACAGTCATAAGCAAATCATAATGTAATATAATATGATACAAGAAAACTAAAGATATATTCAAAATAATGCCAAGTCAAAGAAGAAGCATTTCTGGAAAGAAAACAATGTCAGGAAATGCACTGCAAAAGAAGTGACATTTAGCTAGGGCCTGAAGAAAGAAGGAATTCATTAAGAAAGAAAGACATTCCCGAAGAAGAATACAAACAGATGAAAATACTAAGATCTTGTCAAGGAAGAGTAAACTGAGAGCAACCAAAAAGTGGATTAGTAGAAAGAGGGAAAAAAATTGGGTTTTATGCTAAATGGTAGGACAGAACTTTACGATCATTCCAACTGATCAAAATCAAAGGCACCTAACATTTTCACCTTGACTGGGTGTGCCACTGATGGCACAAGATAATCCAAAAGAGCAAAGAGGTCTCTGGGAAGAGAGAAAAAACTTTTTCTCCCTCCTCCGGTTTCAAAAAAGTCAAGATCTTAAGATGAAAGTCACATACTAAAGACAGGAGCAGGAAGCTAAAGGGGGCCAATGCCTTACTTTTGAGCAATGATATCAACCCTAAAAACTGTCTACTTGAAAACTCCTTGTTTATTTTTCCTCACAAAACATCGCTTCATTTCTGCAAACTACTGCTGTCATGATTTTTGTTACTGACAAAATCATTCATGCCCAACGCGATGGTCAGTGTTGTTTTGTCTCTGTTCCTCTTCTCATGTTACGCTCCGTACTCTCCCTTGGGGGATCTCAGCCATTCCCTTACGGGGTTTTGTTTTTGTTGTTGTTGTTGTTGTTTTGTTTTTTAAAGATTTTATTTATTTGACAGAGACAAACACAGCCAGAGAGGGAACACAAGCAGGGGGAGTGAAAGAGGGAGAAGCAGGCTTCCCACCGAGCGGGCAGCCCAACACAGGGCTCAATCTTGGGACTCGATCCTGGGACTCCAGGATCATGACCTGAGCTGAAGGCAGATGCTTAATGACTGAGCCACCCAGGCATCCCTGCCACTGCCTTAGTTTTAGAAATCACCTATGTGCTAGTAACTCCCAAATCTAGATCTTTGTTTGACTCAGTAAATGCTGACTGGAACAAGACTATTCAATACATCATATCTTCACTATCACAGAAAATGAGTCATGGTACAAAACACAATATTCTAATCCTATGGAAAGCTCAGGAGTGAGAGCGAGGCAATCCCTCATCTATGCACTGAAGCTGTACAGTCCTACTGTCTGTATAGAACAGATTCAGAGAACGAATGAGAGAGAAAACAGGGATGTTCTCCGGGCAGTCAGAGAAAGAGAACGAGAGATATAAGGACTTATTGGAGGTTCAAAACCCAGACAGGCAGAACTAGAGAAATCATGTATGTTTTCACACACAGGTTAATAAATAATTCTAAATAAGTCCATCTTTTAATTTTGGTTTTTACTGTCGTCAGGCATACATGATATAAAATGTGTTATTTGAATCATCTGTCAGCGTGCAGGTCGGTGGCATGAGGCAAATATTCACACTACTGTGCATCTGGGACCATGACTCTTCTCCAGAATGCCTTCATCACTTCATGCTGAAACTCCATGCCCATGAAATAATATTTTCCCATTCCCCTATCCCCTCAGTTCCTGGCAACCACCATTCTGATGCCTGTCTCCATGAATTTGACAACTCTCGGTACCTCAAATATTTGTCCTACCATGTATTTGTCCTACCATGACAGGCTTATTTTAGTTAGCAGAATGTCCTCAGGGCTCACCTATATCATAGCATTTGTCTAAACTTCCCTTCCTTTTTTAAGACTGAATAATATTTCGGGGTGCCTGGGTGGCTCAGTCGGTTAAACATCTGCCTTCAGCTCAGGTCATGATCCTGGAGTCACAGGATTGAGCCCCACATGGGGCTCCCTCTCACAGCAGGAAGTCTGCTTCTCCCTTCAACCCCCCCTTCTTGTGCTCTCTCTCTTACTTTCTCTCCCTCTCTCAAATAAATTAATAAAGTCTTAAGAAACAAGACTGAATAATATTTCATTGTATGTATAGATCACATTTTGTTTATCCATTCACCCACAGATAGACACAGAGGTTGTTTCCACCTTTTGGCTATTGCAAATCATGCTGCTTTGAACATGGCTGGATGGATATCTGTGAGCATGCAATCTCTGGTACAGATAACAAGAAGTGGGATTGTTGGATCAAACGGTAATTCGAGGTTTAATTTTTTTTGAGGAACTATTTTCCATAATGTCGGCAGCTGTTCCATTTTACATTCCCATCAGCAATGCACGAAGATTTTTATTTTTCCACATTCATACTAACACTTGTTGGGAAATCTCAGTTTCCCAAGAGGCAATCACCTTGCTCCATTCTCAGCCCCAGAGTTTCAGGTAGCTACTGAGATGAGCAAAAGATCTAAGTCTGGGCAATCATATTCATAGCAATTAAAACAAGGAAAGTAATGAGACACAAAATAATGCAGTAAGATTTGGTCTGAGAACTTTTCCTAAAATATTCGGGAAAAAATGGCATCACAAGGGCACCTGGGTGGCTCAATTGGTTAAGCACTGCCTTTGGCTCACGTCATGATTCTGGGGTCCTGGGATCAAGACCCACATGAGGTCTCCTTCTCCTTCTGACACTCCCCAGCTTGTGCTCACTCGCTCCCTGCCCCCCTCCCTTTCTCTCTCTGTCAAATAAATAAAATCTTAAAGAAAACAAATGACATTGTAATTGCTAAGTCAGGCTACTGGTAACCACCTCTCATAAAAAGGGCTGACCAGAAAATGAAACTTACACACACACACACACACACACACACACACACACAAAGACAGAGCACAGACACAAATTCAAGAATGTCCCTGATGGCAGTATTTGTAATCCTAGATACAATAATGTCTTATAAATAGGTCCCTTCTCTGAATTTCCAGTAGATCAGCCATTAAACTTTTTTTTTTTTCACTTAGTTTCTTAGGGCTTTCCATCACTTAGTTAGTTAGCTAGTTTTAACTATCATGTATGGTTTCGCATATAACTGGTTTTATTCCCCCCATCCTTTAAATCTCAGTTGTCAGTGATAAGTCTGATGACTCCTGGAGAGCACTCTGTTTCAGACTCAGATGTGCCTTATAAGAAATCTATAGTGATAAAAACATTAATACAAAATGTCAACTTATTGTCCCCACAGTAACTACTCATTTGGAAAGTATGCTGTTAGAAAAAAAGAATGTGTAAAATTAGTAATGCATTAAGTGCTCAGTTCTATGAACTAGAATGTAAACATGTGCTTACAAAAAGACACATGAAAAAATTTCATTTTATTAAATCTGGGGAAACAAAATATCCCTACCTGATAAGAAACTACACATATAAAATTATTACAGTTAGCAGAACAGACGCAAACAGAAAAACCATAGCTGTGAGAGGCTTCCACATAAAGGCAATGCACATACTATAGGAAATTTTCTCATTAGCTTTTTTCCAATGGCAAAAAAATACCCATTCTCACTAATTTTAAAGTTTATATAAAAATATACTTGCACCATGACACTACAGACAAAGGGCTGATATCCAAGATCTATAAAGAACTACTCAAACTCAACATCCAAAAAGAAGATGAACACATCAAAAAATGGGCAGGAGACATGAAGAGGCATTTCTCCATAGAAGATATACAAATGGCTAACAGACACATGAAAAAATCTTCAACATCACTATCAGGGAAATTCAAATCAAAACCACACCGAGGGCGCCTGGGTGGCTCAGTGGGTTAAAGCCTCTGCCTTCAGCTCAGGTCATGATCTCAGGGTCCTGGGATCGAGGCCCACATCGGGCTCTCTGCTCGGCAGGGAGCCTGCTTCTTCCTCTCTCTCTGTCTGCCTCTCTGCCTACTTGTGTGTGTCTCTCTCTGTCAAATAAATTAAATAAAAAAACAAAACAAAACAAAAAGCCCACACTGAGATACCACCTTACACCAGTCAGAACGGCCAAAATTAACAAGACAGGAAACAACAGTGTTGGAGAGGCTGCGGAGAAAGGGGAACCCTCTTACACTGCTCGGTGGGAATGCAAGTTGGTGCAGCCGCTTTGGAAAACAGTGTGGAGATTCTTTAAAAAATTAAAAATAGAGCTACCCTATGACCCTGCAATTGCACTACTGGGTATTTACCCCAAAAATACGGATATAGTGAAAAGAAGGGCCATATGCACCCCAATGTTCATCGCAGCAATGGCCACAATCGCCAAACTGTGGAAAGAGCCAAGGTGCCCATCAACAGATGAATGGATAAAGAAGATGTGGTACATATATACAATGGAATACTATGCCTCCATCAGAAAGGATGAATATCCAACTTTTGTAGCAACATGGATTGGATTGGAAGAGACTATGCTGAGTGAAATAAGTAGAGAAAGTCAAGTATCACATGGTTTCACTTACTTGCAGTCATAAGGGGTAATACAGAGGACAGTAGGAGAATGAAAGGAAATGGGAAGTAGGGTAATTCGGGGATGGAAATGAAACATGAGAGACTTTGGACTCAGAAACAAAATGAGGGAAGGGGTGGGGGGATGGGACAGCCTGGTGGTGGGTACTGAGGGCACGTATTACATGGAGCAGTGGGTGTGGGGCATAAACAATGAATCTTGGAACACTGAAAAAACAAAATAAATTAAATATATATATACTTATAAATATAATATATATATACTTGCACCCCCCCAAAAAAATTTCACCTGTATTAACTTCCTGTAGCCAATGAAATTACTGCATACTGTGGCTTAAAACAGTAATTTCTTTAGTCACAGATGTGGAGGTCAGAAATCTGAAATCAGTCTCATTAGGTTGAATCAAGGTGTTGGCAGGGGCATGCTTCCTCTGAAGGTTCAAAGGGAGAATCCTAGAAGCCTCTTCCAGGTTTTCATGACTGCCAGCACTCCCTGCTTACACTCTATCACTCCAGTCTCTGCCTTTGTAGCCACTTTGCCTTCTCCTCTTCTGTGTATATAAAATACCCCTCTGTCTCTCTTCTACAAGGACATTTATGACTGTGTTTAGGGGATACCCAGATAATCCAAGAATCATCTACCTATTGTAAGATCTTTAACTTCATCATACCTGCAAAGTAAATTTACAGGTTCTAAGGATTATGAGACAAATATCTTCTACAGGGCCATTTTTCAGCCTACCACTATGTCATAAGTCATTTCAGTAACTACAGTATCACCAAAAAGGCTAAGACTACAGAAGTCATAGGCATCTTGTATTCTCACAATGTTCTCTATTCACATTAGAACCAATGACGCTCCAAAAACTATCATAATTAAAATAAAAAGGGACTCCTGAGTGGCTCTATCGGTTAAGCATCTGCCTTCAGCTCAGGCCACGATCTCAGGGTCTTGGGATCGAGTTCCACATCCAGCTCCCTGCTCAGCAGTGAGCCTGCTTTTTACTCTGCCTGCCTCTGTCTCTCTCTGACATATAAATAAACAAAATCTTTAAAAAATAAAATAAAATGAGAATATTAAAACTCTAGTAAGGAAATGTCTTGCAAGCATAGCCTTAAGAAGTGATTCATTTTAACCAAATTAAAATACGATTCTTTGAAACCAAAGAGTTACAGTAACAATTCATTTTATTATAAATCTGAAAATTAATATAAGACTTTACCTCCAGATCCTAACTGCTTGTAGAATCTGTATTCCAAATGTAGCTGTGGTGCTCTGGATTTCATGGGCTCCTAATTAGAAAATAAACAAAAATAACAAAAAAATTTAAGTTATTAAAACTTCACTAGGCCCCAATCCCAAATGTTACAATTCTTCATGTCAACTCTTATAAAATTTAATATTCTACTAGGCATCTTTCTCTAAGGTTAGATCCAAATAAAAATCAACTTTTTACATTCAATTAAAAACAACTGATACCATAAATATTAATATAAGGTTAACTGGCTATCAGAAGAAGCAGAAGCAGTAAGGAAATCTATATGTCTGACTCTTTGACCCTGAAGAAAATCATACTCCGAACACTCATGACTAGGGAAAATGGTGGCCCTTACACTTTTTCTCCCATTCCCAAGAACTAACCTCTGAACTGTGCATTTCTCATGTAAAGGTTCTAGGTTAAAGGGAAGTCACAGACAAGTGATAAAGAACAAGAAGAAAATATGAAAATTTTGACAGGAATAAGATATTTTTTTAATTTTTTTAACTAGGGTATAGCTTACAATAAAACACATAGTTCTTAAGTACTACATCAAGAGCTTAGGTAACACATATACTCCCACAAGCACCACCTCAAAAAAACCTTTAGAACATTTCTGTCATCCTTCCCTCAGCCACTTGTTGACTTTCGTCACCTTTGGATGAGTTTCATCTGCTGTTGGATTTCATAAAATGACATTATACAGAGTATGTTCTATATGTGTGTGCCTGGTTTTATTCACTCAATGTTTTTAAGAGATATACACACACAGAGAGAAGCAACATAAACAAGAGCAAAAGAGACTCTAGTTATAAATAATAATAAATGTGTGAAAATGTGTGCAGAAAGCAGGAAACTATTCAACAAAGTGAAAGGAAATCTGTACAAGATCCAATAGCAAAGTATAACAAAGTAACAATATTTAAACAAAACCAACAGAATTTCAAAATTTTAAGACTTCAATAAGTGAACTTGCAAACTCAGTCTGCTAGCAAATTAACACAACAGAAGAGAGAATCTGGAAACTAGAAGATATGAGAAAATGTCTACAGAACTAGAAAATAATGTAGAATGCCTCCATAGAAATTATACAGAATACACTATTAAAGAAGAAAAACAGAAAATACAGGGCGGGGGGAAAAATCAGAGACCTAGACAACAACCGGAGGAAGTCTACTGGACATTTGGTAAGAGTCCTAGGAGGACAGTAGGGAAAGAAGTGAGCAGAAACTACAACTGAAGAAGTAATTGCTATATATCTTCGAGAACTGATGAAAGACAATAAACCACAGACTCACAAGGACTAGGGATCCCAAACAAAAGAACTAAAAAGAAATCTATATCAAGACCTACAATAATGAAAACTATAACCCATGACAAAGACTTCAGATGAAGAATGAGTAAAATCGCAGGGGAACAATTACAGTCAAAAACATTATTGTAAGAGAAAACAATGAGCTTAGCCCTCAAGAGGCAGGCAGGACAGAATGTTAAAAGCACAGACACTAAAACTACATAGCTCTGAGTTTGAATCCTAAATCTGCTCTGTACTAGCTGGGTGGCTTTGGCAAATTACTTAACCTTCTTGTACTTCTCAGTTTCCTCCTCTACAAAAGAGGGATAAAAGTCTATCCTTTTCATTATATATACATTCATATAATTACTTATATATATATAAACACATTTACATATATGACTTAAGACAGTGCCTTCCACTTAGTGAGTGCTATAATACCTATAAATCCTTCACTTAACTTTACAGAAATATATACCATAAAATATAATGAAAGATGCCCACTTATGCAATCACCAGTGAAATTAAATACATTACTTATTCACTCAGTAAAACTCCCTAGATAAAAACAGAAACTCATATCTAATTTATGTGAGTCAGTTCAGCTTGATTTCAGTACTTCACTAGCACTAAAATTTTATTACACCAACATATAACAGAAGTCTGATGGGCTGACATTTTCATTATTCATGAACACCAGGTTATTAGATAAGTGCAAACAGCAACAGATGAGGGTACCAGCTGAGGTCAGATTAACAAATAACCCAGAAACAATCTATCAGTGTGAACTAGAATAGCATTAAATAAATGTGAAAATCAGAGATAGCAGAACTGAAAGGAGTCACTGAAATCTGCTCTCTAAACACCACTATTATCAAAATGCCCCTATCTATAACCAAAATATAGAAATCAGGTAGCACTGAAAGTAGACAGACATAACATTTTCAAGTGATTATTTTTAAGGCATGTTCTGAACAAAATTATGTTACATGTATGTTACATTACAACAGATACAACATATACAAACAAGAAAATATATAAGGAAATTTTATACATATTTTATATATAAAAATATTTAATAAACTAAGTAGCAAACTATGGTCCAGTGGCTTATATGAAATGTCTTCTGTCCTACCAATATAATTTTGGATGAATTCAAGGCAGAGGTGACTCTATACCATACTTAAACCTGAGTTGAACATGACACAGATCCAAAAAATTGCCAGCTGCACAAAGAAACCACAATTACTATATGTAGTGCTGATCACTGCACTTTATAAAAAGGGGCAAATCAGAGCAGAGGGAGACTTCCCAAAAAATCAAAGGAAAACAATAACTAAGAAGACAGTGATATAGAAGGAAAATGAACTAAAAAGAGTTATACACACATGTATATATAAGACTGAAAGATGACATACTAAATGTTTACTAAGCCATCAATGGCGCAAGCAGAGTAAACAAGTCCCCAGTCTGAGAATAACAAGACCTAAGGGTTACCAATTAATGCCTGAAACAGACAAGGGCAAGTCAGCCTAGGAGAATGGCTCCTGCTCTGACACCGTGGTTGATAAGCCTCAGTGTTACGAGTTCAACATCACACTCAAGTTTCTGTGAGTGGAGCTGCTCACCGTGGGCTGCTATGGCAATAACACTAAATATGGGTGTTGCCACATTCCTGTCCTTGCACGCCACCCCCAATCCCAACACCACACAATATCTAGATCCTAGACCGTTGGCCCAGAACATGGAAAAAGGAAGAATTCCAAAGAAATGAAAGTCAGCAATGCTCTTTCAGATACTGCCCAATGCCTGAAACTTCCGTCTCTCTACTGTGATTCAAACAAACTAATGCCCCTAGTTCTGATTTCATGCTTGAAGAGAATCTTGTCGCTTTAACTTGTTTTCTATGCACATCAGCCTACAGAAAACAAACCTTTTTACTCTGATTTAGGCATTCTGGATGTGTAATAGTAAAATACCTAATTTTAAATTAGAAGTTAATTCTTCCAAATATTTACACCTCTGAGAGCTTGACTGATTGTGTGAACTGAATGGTTACTGTAAATCCACTTTTAATTGCCAGTGACAAGCTGAACAGATGACCTAATCAGATTTGTTACCATAAAGCCAAAGAGCAGACCTTAAAACTAAGGTGAACTCATCCAGGTAAAAGCAGTCCCAAACTACATGTTAGGCAGTCTATCTCCGCTGATGGAATCACAACCCTATTGACATCTTTACTTCCCAGTGAAAATAAATAGCATTTGTTACAGTGAAACTTCGTCTACAATCACAAAGATACTTAAAATGAAATAGTACAGTTTTCTATCTCATCCCAAAAGTTTTTCTATTTCTCTGTTGCCTCTTCTTCTCATAGTCTCGCCTTATATATTAACCTCACATTACCCTAATAACAGTGGTTCTTTTGGCAGAAGCAGGATTGACAATGCCAAGAGGACTGGAAAAACCAAGCAGTACTTAACCTCAGGGAAACCTGGCTGGCAAGCCAGAGTGAAAAGTTATGCCTGAAAAAAGTTAGGTCTCATAAAAATTCCCAGATCCCAACTCCTCCAGAGAAGAGGTGCCTTCCAGCTGTCACAGTTGGCACAGTTCGGACTATGGAAAGGTCTGATGGGACTTTGCTTTCCCTGCTATCCTCCACTCACATAATAATGTCTGAATCCCTGAAGGTCAAACAAGAGTCAGTACTACCACATAAAACAATCGGTAGAAAAAGAGATTTTAGAAGCTACCTGGAAATATATTTTCAAAGAATATACTCCTGAATACTAAGGACACTTTTGTCCAAATGCTTGAATCATTAAGAGAAATTTTGCTTTCTAGCTTTTCAATAGTTAAAAATGCCAATGTGCCAGCTTCTTTAAATGAAAATTGTGCCAAACCTCGAAATGAACTTCTGTAATGCTACATAATGCTATTTAATGCTATATAATGCTATCAAAATAAAGGGATTGAGTTTTAGTGGCACAGAAAGGAATAGACGTCTACACATTATCACATACTTGAGGGGCGTGCTCATGCTCACAGCTTAACAACAAAACACCCAGTTGTTTATCACGTTCCCAGTAAACTCTCAAATTAAAATGATATAAAAAGAGAAAAGTAATTAGAACATAAGCTAATCATCAAAGACAAACAGAAAATTAGAAACATGAACTTACCAGTTTAATTGCCACATATTCATTTGTATATAAATTTTTCCCTTGAAAAAGAAAGAAAACATGTCAGATTCTACCAATAATTACTTTTCAGAGATATATTATGTAAAACTCCACTCTAAGTGGAAAAAAAAAAGCTCACAATATATTTACATATAGCAAAGGGGTGCACCTGGGTGGCTTAGTGGGTTAAGCATCCAACACTTGAGGCTCCTGTGATCTAGCCCCTGCCTTGGGCTCCTCGCTCAGCAGGGAATCTCTTTGAGATCTCCCTCTCCCTCACGTCCACATCTCCTCCTGTGCATGTGCACACGTGCTCTCTCTCTCTCTCAAATAAATCTTTAAAAATGCAAAGGTCTTCGCTTCCAAATACGCAGCAGAAACCGCAATGACAAGGAAATCTTAAAATTATCAATTCAATGATGTATTTATGATTTCACCTGGATTCAGAGAAGGTGATATCAATAAATACATTAGCCCACTTACAAAAATGGCAAGATTATTATTTTGCTGGAACACTACATACAACTCAGAAAGTAAATCAACAGTCAAATACATGTGAAAATAAATTGAAAAACCAGAACTCCTAGATAAAAAGAGGAATACAAAATTCTTTTCTCAGTCACCAGCTCATTTTAAATCCCATTATTGAGATGTAATCTCATTAGAGCTTATATGTAATCTAATAAATATATTAACACATAGAAAAAATCTGGAATATATTAAAAATGAAACAAAGAAACATATTATTCAATAATTGGCTCTGGCAAACTAACTACTTTGAGGGGAACAAGGGTTATTAAGAGCTTATTTTGGGGCGCCTGAGTGGCTCAGTTGGTTAAGCGACTACCTTCGGCTCAGGTCATGATCCTGGAAACCCGGGATCGAGTCCCACATCAGGCTTCCTGCTTCAGCAGGAAGCCTGCTTCTCCCTCTCTCACTCCCCCTGCTTGTGTTCCCTCTCTCGCTGTGTTTCTCTCTGTCAAATAAATAAAACCTAAAAAAAAAAAAAAAAAAAAAAAAAAAAAAAAAAAAAAAAAAAAAAAGAGCTTATCTTATAACCAAATTAAATTCTGAATATTTTAAAATGTAGAAACAGACCATAAAACAAGAAAAAAATATCACCCAGTAGATAGGAGCCTTTCTGAGCACTTTTAAAAGGTAGAAAAATTAAGAAGATTGTATATGAAGTGGAAAGCATAAAATACATTAAACCTCTGTATGTTGAAAAAAATTAACCATATACAAAGGAAGGTAAATAACAAACCAAAATAAATATTTAGTATCTTTGATACATAAATTAATGTGTTTCTTCACAAGTACCGTAAAAAGAATAAAAAACACAGGTAATTTCTGAATTTCCAGCATTGTTTTAATAAGCATGTATTAGTTCTACAATGAGAAAAACAGACAAATTATAGCCGGTTTTTGTTTTTTAATTCTGATAGTAACTGGCCCTGATCACATGGCTGCTGGACACAAAATAGGCAATCATCAACTCTCACACGTGGGATTTTCTACCATAATAGCCCTAACTTCCTTTTCGACAGTAACTAATGAATGGCAATAAAACTAGGCAAAATTTCAGTGTCAGATACACACAGCAGTGTTTGTTCGTACAAATACAATAATACTCTCCTGAATTTGTCCTTATTTTATAAAAATGAATGGGGAAAAAAAGATGTATAAAAACAAGCATTTATACCCATGCTAAAATATATTAAAAAAAAATCATACCAGAAATGTATCATATTTTTAGTCACTTAGTTCAACATTTAGATGTGCCTTTCATCTATACTTTCCAGAATATAGTATGTATGAAATCGCGGGCTTCCTCAAGTAAGCACAGCGTGAATCATTTAATGATACAGCGAGGAACTTCATCTTGAGGAACTGGTGTCTCACAAAGAAGTAATTCTGTTTTGAGTTCAAAGACAGAATTTGTATTCCCTTAAGACGTTATCATCTTTTCACAACTACACATATGATGCTTAGTCACAGGTACCCAAGGAAAAAATATCCCTAGGACAAGAAGTGAGGTTAAATACAAAGTCCACAGAACCGAAATATACCAAATTCTTCTACAAGTACTGTGTGTTTTGACTGGCACTTATACGACCAAATGTCTACTTTTAGATCAGAGTAGAAAGCACTAAATCCTTAAAGCATCATCTTTTCTTTAACATTAAAGATTCTGAACTCTAAGGGTTATATTTTTAAACACGAACAATGATTAAACAATCCTACCAGTGCACTTGTGTTACCTAGCATAGGCAGACCCTCACACAGTTGGCTTTTAAGCAATGTTTGTTTCATGCATGAACAAATGACGTGCAAAGTATGTCTCTGTGTGTACAAGAGGGAGGGAGTATATGTGTAAAGGGAATCTCGTTAAGACAAGGCTCCAAGCAGACTGGTTCCAATTAACTGATGTTTTAATCCAATTTCAAAGGACATTCCCCATAGAGCTTTGTGCTATACTGAACTTGAAAAGATGGCTTAACCAATTTGGTGGGATTTGGGTGGTAATTATTATAGAAAACTATGTTCTACAGAAACTATGTATATGTTTACAGCAGGAATTACTAGTTGCCCACCAATATCCAAGCGCTCCATTCTGTAACAATAGAATGACTCCATTTTAAAGCGGCTGCCCAGGGGACGCCTGGGTGGCTCAGTTGGTTAAGCCTCTGCCTTCGGCTCAGGTCATGATCCTGGAGACCCGGGATCGAGTCCCACATCGGGCTGCCTGCTCGGCGGGAAGCCTGCTTCCCCCTCTCTCACTCCCCCTGCTTCTGTTCCCTCTCTGGCTGTGTTTCTCTCTGTCAAATAAATAAAATCTTTAAAAAAAAATAAAAAAAAAATAAAATAAAATAAAGCGGCTGCCCAGGTAGAAATGACATTCCCAGCCTCTCTTTCAGCTTGGTGAGGCCATGTGATTAAGTTCTAGATATGAGCGGAGGTAAGGTTTGTCAATCCTCACTTCCAAAAATGAATGTGCGCTCTGCTGGCCCCTTTTCTTCTGCTGGCTGGCTGGCTGGCTAGGAGAGGGCAACCAAAGGAGCCATTACCTTTGGTCACTTAGTTCAACACAGACTGAGGTCATTGCATCAGGATGCAGAGGTGCCCTGACAGGCCTGAGTGCTCTCCCTCTGCTCTGTGCTATGTGAAAAAACAAAAAACAACAAAAACCTTTTTTGCTTACTACTACTATATTCCAGGATCTCTGTTAGAGCATCACAATCTGTTCCTTATTATTACATTTTTCAATTAAGTTCAATAATATGCTCCAGTTAGTAGCAGCAGAAAATCAATAAGCATGAAAATGATGAATGCATTCAAATCTGCATATTTTTTGATGTATTATCATAAGGCCTGCAGAATTTTCAATAAAACAACTCTTAAATAAAAACAATCAAACAAGAAGAATTATGAACTATATAGAAGAAAAGAAACAAAAGTAAGAGAAGTTACTGAAACTCCTGTGGTACACTTCATTATGCCAAAAGTTCCAGTAACATTTTAGATACAGGACCCCATACAGCTATATAAAACAAACTTGTTCTATGTTCTTTTATGGGACGATCAGTGAGGGGTAGCCATGAGAGGGGACATAGAAGAGGCTCAGGAAAACAAAGTTTATTATCCACACAGGTCCTAGACAGGGAGTCACAGCAAAAGTATCATGTTTTGGCCAAGTGGTAGGAGACAGAAACAAAGGAAAGGGAGCTTAAGCCAAAGGCTTTACTGGAGTTTCTACAGAAAGCTAAGCCAAGGCAGGATGAACAGTTCAGCATTAGCTAGTTTGGATAATTCTGGTGGCAAATAATTCCAGGGTCTTTGGGCTATATGAGTGGTCCTCGTCTTGTACCTAGCCATGGGATGATTAGTGAAGACTGCCCCCTGGAATATACAGGCCAGACACAGGAGGTATAGCTCTGGACAGGTTATTCTGCAGATCAAAGGCATGCTCCCAACTAAGTCCTTTGCAATCTCTAAGAACTGGCTAGCCCCAGCAGGAATAGTCTCTTCCCAGGGAGAAAGATTTTTTTAAGGTGTCAAAATGTAAGAGAAGAAAAATGAAAAAATACATACAGTAAAACACTATATTTTACCTAGCTATGTTTGGTCTCGTTCAGTGCCTATCAACACTTCTGGGGGTTTCAGTTGACTGTCAAAGCTAGACACAGATTACAAATAGGAAGAAGGCAAGCCTTACCACTAATACAAATAAAAATAAAATAAAAACAGAAATATATTAATTCATCATTTTACAATTAAAAAAAGAACAAATAAAAAGGTACTATCAGGGATGCCTGGGTGGCTCAGTCGGTTAAGCATCTGCCTTCGGCTCAGGTCATGATCCCATGGTCCTGGGATGGAGCCCCACGTGAAGGTCTTTGCTCAGCGGGAAGCCTGCTTCTCTGTCTGCTTGCAGCTCACTACTTATGCTACTTGTGCTCACTCTCTCTGACAAATAAATAAGTAAAATATTTACTATCAATGTACTATCAAGTACTTAAACATAATTTATTTATAATGTTTACCTATTTTTTTTTAAAATCTCAAAGCATTGGACAGCTTTATGTCCACCTTTTTTTTTTTCTAAATAATTACCAGTAAAAGCAGTTTCAATAGTGCATAGTACCTGGGGCATTTGAAATTGGCAGGGGGAAGGTATTTGGGGTTATATGTGGAGGTATGACTTTTATTTAGTGCCCAAGAAAGAAGGAAGTTCTAAACAACATGAAGTATTTGGAACAGGCCTCTATAAAAAAACAGAACTGTCCAGCCCAAAATGCCAAGAGCATCTTTTTTGAAAGTTATGTACCGATAACATGTTTACCTTAGATTCTTTCTCACCCAAGACAAATCACAAAAATTTTAGGGTGAGGAATCAAGTTTTCAAAATGTGTCTATTAGTGTTGTTTTAAAGCAAGCACTTTTAGAATCCAAATCAGCTTTTAACATTAGCTTGTTTACCCATAAAGAATGATGCTCTGAACAACATTTTTATATAGAGAAATTATGTGGGGCCTTTAAAAAAGAAGTAAAATGCTACTTTCTTTAGTATCCTTGCAATAAAAAGGAAATGATTAAATTAGCTATCTAAGTACAGACGTTATATTATAAACATGCATAAAACACAAATACACAGTGTACAGATCACACATTTAAATAAATATATACAAAGATACAATAAATAACCATAGACAGATTAGATACAGATACACAGGCAGGTGTATTACAAATGGATGGATGGATGGATAGACAGACTAATAAATCACTTTATTCCTATTCCTGATTATTCAGCAGTACAATTGTTCTTCCACTATATGTAGCATATACAGGTTCAGTATATGGTACACTCCGTTTCTCATATTGCCCCAGTGAAAAAGGTCAGCTAGATTCATTTCGTGTGTATACAAACACACACACACACACACACACACACACACACACACACGGAAGTATACATACTCATAAATGTATTTGCAAACATATATGTATGAGGTTATTTTGAAATAAATTACATAAAACCACTTTTAAATAAAAATGGCCAATGTACTATAGTCCTACAGTTCTATCCACAGAGAGATTAAGAATAGAAATACAGTATATGAAATAATATACACCTGTAGAGCTAATTTATATAAATTTAAATAAAAATACATATAATATGCCAGCAATTTAATTTCAAAACAGAACAAATATCTTGATACTATCTTTTAAGGAAGCTGAACATACTTCCTAAAATATGCCGGTAGAGTGCTGGTCCTTTTATATTATCATCTAAATTTCATCTCCACAATAAACAAGAAAGTAGAAGTAATTCCATTTTAAAGTTGAGGAATTTGAGGCCCCAAGTGGTTATCTGACTTATATTTTCCATAATAGCAGGGACAATTTTTATATTTTTCCAGGATTACCAGTGCCGAATCAGGCCTCCTACATGAAAGATAAGCAGTACGTTTGGAGGGATGAAGGGTGCTTGAAGTTACACAACTAAATAACCTCATTTTTCTAATTCCAAAATCAGAAACAGTTTAAGAATTTCAAAACATCTAATTCAATATCCTTCAGAAAATAAAGTGTAAAACATTCACCCTTTCAAATATGTGAGTCCCTACTCAAATCCAAGAGTCTGGCAGACACATCAATCACAGCTCTTTACAAAGTATGTCATGGCCTTTTATTGGCTTGCTTCCTGAAAAGATTTAATGCACATTAACAACACAAAATAGTATTAAAATGAAGGACTAACTACAAATTAGGGTGTTTTACAAGACGAAAAGGAGAAGTAATTGAGTAGATAAACATACAATTGGATTTATTCCTAAGAAGTGGGGTTGTATCTAAGGAAAATTGTAAAGCTAAGTGTTTCCTTTTTACATCTCAAGTTTCCACTCTTGGTTGTCCACTGACCAGAGAGCCCTCTAGGAACCTCAGTACTGATGCCCAAATAACCATGCTGCCTTGTTCTTATTTCTCTTTATTCAAGATAGCCATATTTCTACTGTACTAGCAGTTAAAAGCCTAGATTTTGGTCCCGAGTCTGTCATTAAATTGCTGTGTGACATCTGGCAGGCAACCTTCCCTCACTGAATTTCAATTGCCTTAAATGTGGTTAGGAGGTTTAATTAGACCAGTGTTTACCAAACCAGCCTGATTACAAAAATAAACTGAATCAGTATTCTGTGTCCCTTGTTAAGAATATAGACTTCTTGGGGCACCTGGGTAGCTCGGTGAGTTTAAGCATTGGACACTGATTTCAGCGTTGGTCATGATCTCAGGGTCATGAGATCCACACCCACCTAGGGCTCCAAGCTAGGCATGGAACCTGCTTAAGAGTCTCCCTCTCCTCCTTCTGCCCCTAGCCCCACCACTCCCACTGGGTCTCTTAAAAAAAAAAAAAAAAGGATAGATTTTGGAGCCCCACCCTGGATGTACTTTGTTGGGAGAGGGGTTGGTGATAGAATTACAATGTAAATTTCACTGATTTTTTTTTTAAGGTTTATTTATTTGAGAGAGAAAGACGGAGGTGGAGCAGTGGAAGAGGGAGAAGGAGTCTTAAGCAGACTCTATTATGGATGCGGAGCCCAATACTGGAGCTCGATCTCACAACCCTGAGATCACAATCTGAGCAGAAACCAAGAGTTGGATGCTTAACCAACAGCACCATTCAGGCTCCCCAAATTCACTCACTTTTACACAGTTTCAGTATATTACCTTGACTTTGAGCCATACATACCCTCCTAAAGTGATCAGTTACTGCTGGATTTCAAATATGAAAAAAGAGCCTAAATATAATCCTTAAATAATATACTGCAAATGGCACCTTATGGGTCCTTATTTTTTTTTTTTTCCAGCTTGTTGGGGCTTTTTACTTTCTCTTTTCTCATGTTCCAGATGGGTGATCTCAAGTAAACAGACATTCATATGCCAGGGAACTCCTTACAAATGATAATACAAGTATAAAAGAAATTTCCAAAATTTATAGTCTTCAAAATTATCACAAAAAGTAAACTACTAAACAATAACTACATCATTTTCATTAGAAAGTATTTTCAGTTTTAAAGAAAAAAATGCTTCTAGCATAACGGAATAAATAAAATAGTCTTACCTAATCGTAATTCTCCAAAATTGCCACATCCAATTTTTTTTCCAACTCTAAAGTTAGGTCCAACCATTAATACTCCAGAGGATGAAGACCCAGTTCCTCGAGTGTTGTGTCCCGACCGACCACTAGGTCGTGCCATTCTATCATCTGATTTGTCCTTGTCTTTCTTTTTATTATCCATATCAAGTTTACGGTACTCCACTTTGAATTCTTTAATCAAGACAAGCACAATGAAATAGGGTATTGTGAGAACAGGTACATCACTAGGTTAACTGTACCAGGTGGGTAACTGTTAACATTCAAATTGTGATAGGTAGTCAGTTAACTGGAGCGTGTTCATCCCATTCGTAAAATTTTCTTCAGTTGTCTTTTCAGCAAAACATGTCTTCAAAGGTATCTTTCCAGTGATGTAAGCTGATATTGATATAGAGCTAGAATATTAAGAAAAGAAAATTAGTTAAAGAATTTAAAAAAATATTTTGGGGATATAAATAACATAAGTACAAGCAATGGATTATTGCTATTAGTTGAGTCCCATTTAAATCAAAACCACAGTAGACTTAGAGTAACCACCAGTCTCTTTCCTATATTTTAATAACCAAGATGACAAAAACAAAGGAAATTTATTAAAAACTAAAAATGTATCAAAATTAAGCTATCTCATAAGCCAACATACATTCACTAACCTAGACCTTACAACTTAAAACCATTTCAGTTTTACTAGTAAGTCAATATAAGATTTTCCACTTAAAAGCAGGAAAGAGAATATATTTTGCAAATTAGTAAAAGATTTTTAACAAAAATGTCTTCCACATGTCCATACACACATACATACAAACAGTGAACATTGGAACATTGAAAAAATAAAATAAATTTGAAGTAAAAAAAAATTTTTTTCAAATATACATTCTCATTTCAACCTCATTTATTCAAATATTTATTAGAAATAATTCAAATACAGGGAGCCTGGGTGGCTCAGTCATTAAGCGTCTGCCTTCAGCTCAAGTCATGATCCCAGGGTCCTGGGATGGAGCCCAGCATCAAGTTCCTTGCACAGCGGGGAGCCTGCTTCTCTCTCTCCCTCTGCCTGCTGCTCCTTCTACATGTGCTCACACTCTCTCTCTGTGTCAAATAAATAAGACCCTTTAAAAAAAAGAATTTAAATACTACTTATTAAAAATAAATATTTATTAAATAGTTATTATTATTTATAACTATATATAGGAATGGACTTCAGAAATGGTAATGCAAAGAACATTCTTGCCATCCATTACAAGAAACAATTCTTTTTTTTTAAAGATTTTATTTATTTATTTGATAGAGAGAAAGGTCACAAGTAGGCAGAGAGGAGGCAGAGAGAGCTGAGGAAACAGGCTCCCCACTGAGCAGATAGCCCAATGTGGGCCTTGATCCCTGGACCCCAAGATCATGACCTGAGCTGAAGGCAGAGAGTCCTTAACCCACAGAGCCACCCAGGCGCCCAATTAATTCTTATATAACATTTGAACTAGGCCTTTTAAACAACAACAACAACAACAATTTCACAAGGTTAAGAAATACCGGCACCCATCTTATGAGGTGGAAAAGACTGGTTTTTATATTTTCTCATACATACATGAAAAAGGCATTTGGAGTTTTTCCTATTCATCTTCTCTAAGAATTTCACCCATCTAACGTACCTCTATTCTGCAAGCGAAAGCAATTCTCCTACTTCTGTTTGAACAATTTGAGTGGATTCTTATTCTCTGCAATTAAAGAAGTGACTTCAAAACACAGTCACTAATAAAGAAACCTGGACCAATATCAAGGACTTCTTATTCCTATTTCTGAAACTGATGAGGCAATGCAATCACAACAAGAGTTGAAACATACAGCACTTAGTGATTAATTCCCAGCAATCCCCCAAACAGGCAATTAGTCCTAACACTCAATGCATTTAAGGAGTTTCACATTATTTCTGCCATATTCATATTTTGCAGACAAAACTATAAGCCTCTGTTTGATATTTGTAAAAGACATATACTGTTTATTCTGTTTCCAAATATAATAGAGTAACTGATACTGAACTTCCCATCCTGCTATAAATAACTATACAAGTGGATAAAACTTATGAAGCACCTGTTTTCAGGTATTGAATAACAGGCACTGTGGTCTATGTTCTTCAAGAAAAAGCAAACACATAAGGTGAGTCATACTTTTACCCAAGCTCTCTAGGGAGGGATGATTTTCCAACTACGGTACAGGGAGGTGAAACACAGAGTGATCACACATCAGTCACTGCTGAAACAAGTGAAATTTGCAAAATGTGGAACATAAGGTGAGGCAGTGGTACAGTGCTAGAGGTAAACAATGGCAGGCAGAAAGCTAGACTACACATGTGGGTGGTAATATTCTGAAATATCTAGTAGACAATGGCTACTATGAGGTTAAATGAATAATGAACATACTAGAGGCTGCACAGTCCTGGGAGAGCTTTAAGTTCATATGCAATCATGGTGGAGGAAACTCATTAACATCCCCGGAACTCAGCTGAGACACCAGAAAGACCAGGTCTTAAGAGTATGATTCCCAAATTCAATGAAAAACATTAACCTACAAGTTGAGGAAATGTGAAACTTCAAAAAGAAATCAAGAGCACTGGAAATCAGAAATGCATGGGTATTCATTTCCTTAGAAGATAAATCACTGATTAAAGCACAAATAACTTTTTAGTGTCCTTAATAACAAAAAAGGGAAGTAAAATTTATGACAACAAAAATGGGGGTAGTATATAGAATTGCATTAAGATTGCTATATTTGTGGGGAATTGTGTGGTTCAATATTAAGTAGCCAATGACAAGTAAAGAATGTTTATTTTAATACTTTAACCAAATACAAAAAATTAATTAAAAAGGAATAATAAACAGCTAAGACAAAATATAAAAACAATGAATGACATCTGATCAAAACAAAAGAGAAAGAAAGAGACAAAAGGAAAACAAAGAGCAAGACACTACAGTCAAAAACAAACAGAAGACAATGAAAATGGACTATACTCTCGGGGCACCTGGGTGGCTCAGTTGGTTAAGCAACTGCCTTCAGCTCAGGTCATGATCCCGGAGACCCGGGATCAGGATCCAGTCCCACATCGGGCTTCCTGCTCCGTGGGAAGCCTGCTACTCCCTCTCTCACTCCCCTTGCTTGTGTTCCCTCTCTGGCTGTGTTTCTCTCTGTCAAATAAATAAAATCTTTAAAAAAGAAAAAGAAAAGAAAATGGACCATATTCTCAAAAGGGAAAAACTGTCAGACTGCATAAAAAAAGCAATATCCTACCTATATTCATCTCTAAAAACAAATTCAAAGACAAAGACAAAGACACTGAAAGTAAAAGAGACAAAGATACACTATGCAAACTGCAAGTGTAAGAAAACTTGAGGAGCTATAATATTATCATACAAAGTAAACAGCAAAACATCTCCAGAGATACAGAAGTCCATTTTATAATGCCAAAAATATCAATTAAGCTAAAAAACATAAAAACCATAAATATATATGAGCAGAATAAAAAACTAAAAAAACTAAAATTAACAAAACTAAAACTAAGAAAACTAAAGAAAAGACAACCAAAGTTGAAAATATTTACAATGTTTCAATAAAAGATAAAACAGAAGACAAAAATATCAAGGGATGCCTGGGTGGTACAGGGAGTTGAGGGACTGACTCTGGATTATGGCTCAGGTCATGATCTCTGGGTTATGAGATCAAACCCCACCACATCAGGCTCCAAGCTCAGCAGGGAGTCTGCCTGAGATTTTTCTCTCCCTCTACCTTTTGCCCCTCCCCCTGCTCTTATTTGCTCACTCTCTCTAAAATAAATATAGGAGATCTAAATAATACCATCAATACCCCGCACTTAACTGACATTTATAAAATACAATATCCAGTAACTACCAAATAGTATTTCCTCGAAATGTTCACCAAGATATACACTGTGTCATAATTTAAGTCTCATATAACTGAAGTATTACAGAGTACATTCTCTGATCAAAATAGAATTTAAAAATGAATCAAAAATTATATGATATCTAGAAAATCCCCAAATATTTGAAAATTAAATACATTTTTAAATAATGAGTTGAAAGACAAAACCAGAGAGGGAGACAAACCATAAGAGACTCTCAATCTCAGGAAACAAACTGAGGGTTGCTGGAAAGGAGAGAGGTGGGAGGGATAGGGTGGCTGGGGATGGACACTGGGGAGGATATGTGCTATGGTGAGTGCTGTGAATTCTATAAGATTAATGAATCACAGACCTGTATCCCTGAAACATATAATACATTATATGTTAATAAATAGTTGAAAAATAAATCACATGAGACATTAGGGAAAAAACTAACAAAATAACAACGAAGCATTAAATTTTGTAGGCTGTATCTAGATCACACTTAGATTAGAACAATATCAGAAGCTTTAAATGCCTACATTTAAAAACATTTTTAGGCAAAGATCTAGGTTTTCTTCTTAAAAAGCTAGAAAAGAGCAAATTAGACATCACTTTAAGAAATACTTTAGGAGAGCTATTATTAATATCCCATGGACTTATATGAAAATATAGTTTTAATGAGTGAAAACAGGAGTCTCAGCAGATAAATGCCAAAACATCATACAAAAAAATGGAAACTCTAGAATAAAAAGACTCATATCTGATGAAAACCTTCACTGGATACACTTACAAGTAGATTGGATAAAGAAGAATAAAGCATCGACAAACCTGAAAGGAAATCCAAAGAAAATCAATAAAGTAGAAAATAAACAACAGAGGAAGTAAATAAAGCCAAAATATTCTTTCTCTGAAAATGGACAATAAAACTGATAACTCCTAGCAAAAATGATCAAAAAGAGAAAATATACAAATAACCAGTAACAGTACAGAAAGAAGGGACATCACTGAAGATCTTACAAATTTTAAAAGGATAAAGGAAAATCATGAGCAACTTTATGCCAATAATTTGATAACTCAGAGGAAATGGACACATATTTGGGGTGCCTGTGTGACTCAATGTGTTAAGCAACTGACCCTTGACTTCGGCTTAGTTCGTGATCTTGGGGTCATAACATCCAGCCCCACGTCAGGCTCGAAGATCAGTGTGTTAGAGTCTGCTTGCCTTTCTCCCTTCCCCTTACCGCTTGTGCATGCTCTCTCAATATATATATAATATTAATTAATTAAAATCTTTTTAAAAAAGGAAATGGACAACTATTTTGAAAAATCCAACATAGGATTACAAAATGAAACAGAAAATACCAATAGCTCTGGGCTGCCTGGGTGGCTCAGTTGGTTAAGCGACTGCCTTCGACTCGGGTCATGATCCTGGAGACCCAGGATTGAGTCCCACATCGGGCTCCCTGCTCGGCGGGAAGCCTGCTTCTCCCTCTTTCACTCCCCCTGCTTGTGTTCCCTCTCTGGCTGTGTTTCTCTCTGTCAAATAAATAAAAAAATCTTTAAAAAAAAAAGAAAAGAAAAGAAAAGAAAAAGAAAGAAAAGAAAATACCAATAGCTCTGTATATATTAAAAGAACTTAATTTTTTTAGCAAAATCTCCAAGATATTTGAGTGACTGAAGTCAGGAACAAATGAGTACATGTCTTTAGTTATGTGAAGTTCTAGAATCAACAAAACAAGCTGTGGTGACAGAAATCACACCAGTGCTGCCTAGGGGATACCTGAGTGGAGAGTAGCAGGAGGAAACTTTCTAGGGGAAGGAAAAATTCTACATCTTAACTGGAAAAGGATTACACAGGTGTTTACATTTGTCCAAACTCATAAAATGATACTTAAAACCTATGCATCATATTATAGCTCAAGGACACTTCATAATGTGACTTTTAAAAATGACCCACATTCAAAAAACAGTGCTATATCGGAAAGCTCATGTTTTTCCCATCTTATAACATTATCATAAAAATTATCCGAAAATGTAACTTTTCTTAAAGTTAATGAATATATCAGTACTTTACTTTAGAAGCTTAAAGGGTCTTTCCATACTTCTATACTTCTATTACTTCTGAAAGTAATTTTCCTTTTGCAATTGTTATGTTATTTTCAATACACAGCTTTTAGTTTATACTTAATCAAATACCCAAAACACAATCTACATGTAATTAAAAATTCAAATAATAAAGATAAAGTAAAAATACCCCTTGGGATACCCACACCCCTTGTCCTCCAACCCACTTGGGTATGCAGAGGTAACAACCATTACCTTCAGTTTGGTGCATATGCTCCAGACCTTTTTTGTAATGCATGCACATACTTGTGTACAGCAATACTTATAGGTTTGCTCGTTTGTTTTACAGAAGTCCTCATGAAGCCTCTGAAGATCCAAAAGTGCCTCACGAAAGAAAGAGCATAGGAACGTGTTTCATACATGAAAGGACTTTTGCCCTTTGGCCTTCATACCTCTCTACCCAATACGAATGGGTAGAAGAGCAAGGGCCAACATAATGAAGGGGGTGGGGAGGGCAGGAAAGAGTCAGTGGACAACCAAATCCCTTCCCCAAACAAAGTTCCAGAGCCAAGAGCCAGGCCTGAAAGTGAGAGGTGGGGAGATAAAGAAGCAATAAATGGGGCACCTGGGTGGCTCAGTTGGTTAAGCGACTGCATTCAGCTCAGGTCATGATCCTGGAGACCCAGGATCGAGCCGGCATCGGGCTTCCTGCTCAGCAGGAAGCCTGCTTCTCCCTCTCTCAGTCCCTCTGCTTGTGTTCCCTCTCTAGCTGTGTTTCTCTCTGTCAAATAAATAAAATCTTTAAAAAAAAAAAAAAAAAAGAAGCAATGAATTGGCTTAAAACTGAACCTCAAAACTAGAACAGGTATTTTTAATACCTGAAAAAAAGTCCATCGCCAAAAGTGAACTTATTCTTATAAATATATGACAAGAAATCAATGGAAACTGACTAAGGTCTCACCTACAAGTGGGGAAGGGAGGATAATCAAAGTAAATATATGATAATACTGGTTAGTGAAAAATGAAGTTTTTTTCTGTTTTAGCCCATCCAGTTAACCCCATTCAAGAAGCTCTTCATGAACCTGAAATAACAGACTTTTTAGTCTTTAAAATATTTTTACAAACTAGATTTTTTATTAAAATATTTTCTTATTAAGGATGTCAAACAACACTGGTGCTTTCCCTATTATAGCAACTCACCAACCGTATTAGTATCGCCTACAAAGGTGCCTATTAGCTAGAGTCACAAAGCCCAGGACACAGGCTAAATCCACCTGTGGTTTGTATTGTACACCACAAACTAAAAATGATCTTTACATTTTTACATGGTTGGGGGAAAATTAAAATAATAACATTTTATAACATGAGAATCACGTGAAATTCAAATCTTACTGTTCAGGAATAAACTTTATAAGAATGAATCCATGTTAATCCATTTACACAGTCTGATGGCTGCTTCATACTATATGAGTGGAGTAGTTGTGAAAGACGATATGGGGCACATTGTCATTTCCAACTGCTGCAGAGTGCACCACAAATTGCTATGACTGACATGCTTTTAAAGCACAGACCTGGGTGGACTAGGTATTTCAAATCAGATGGTAAAGTACTGTGTTCATTATAACACTATACTGAAGAGTATGGTATACTTGGATATGACCAGAAGTACTAGCTTTCTACTACTATGTAACAAATTAGCAAAGACATAAAGGCCTCTAGCAATACACACTTATTAGTTCAGTTTCCGTGGATCAGAAGTCTGGCCACAACTCAAGTGAGTCATTTGCTCAGGGCCTCACGGCTTCATTCCAGGTAGCAGCTAGGTTGTATTCTCCTCTGGAGGCTGAAGTGGGAAAGAATTCTCTTCCAGGCCCTTACAGATTATGGGCAGAACTCACATTTTTGCCCTGTAAAAGTAAGGGTCCCTGCTTTTGCTGGCTCTGGGATGGAGGCCACCCTGAGGTCCTATGTGGTCCTATATTCCTAGAAGCTTCATTGCCATGTGGGCTTCTCTTACACAGCCACTTACTTCGAGCCCCCCAAAAGAATTTCTAACTCCAATTTTCTAAGAATGAGTTTTTTGTAAGGTAATACAATCTTTTCTTCTAAGTTCCAATCTTTGCACCCTGCTCTAATTCAACAGTTCTCCCAGGTCTGGTAACCCTCACTATGTGATGCCACAACTCTCTGATGCTACTTGCCTACGGAGGATTAGAAAAAAATAAGTCGTGGAATACCAACTAGTAGCGAAGATTTGGGCAAGGATGAATTAAGTCTATGCTTATTTTAATAATTATAAAATAGGGTTAGACTAGGAGATTTCTAAGGATACTCTTACATCAACGCACAGTATTAAAATTGCCTGTTGAATTTGATGACAATGACTCTTCTATGTAACTTCATGATCTCTGAACCTAGTACACTACTGGGCATGGAAGGCAGTCAATAAATATTGTAGATTAATAAATGAGTTATTTCTATCTCTAAACATTTCCAGGTTTTAGGTATATAATTACTATTTACAGCCCTCCCAGCTACTAATCACCAGACCCCCCCCTAACATCAGGGTCTTCATTCACCTGAAACACCTCAGTGAGCATTATTCACCCACGCCAACCAGTGTGCTACCAATGCTCCCAAGAATTTCCTGGATGAGATGGCATTCCCTTGCTTCAATTACTCTGTTAATACTGTCTGCATTTCTGCCTTCTGTAGTGATGCATCCTAGCACCCAAGAAAAATCAGTTCCGAAAACTGAAGATATTCTTTTAGCTACACTAACCCCAACAGACCATGAGTCACAAATCCAAATGCCCAAACAAGTAAGGTAGGTAATATGTATGAGCGAATCAAGCAGAGGATAAGACAATAAGGAGTACTGGGGACTACAGCAAAGTAGAAAGCAAATACCCCATTTGAAAGGGGCAGCTATTACTACTCAGCTGTAAACAGTATCAGGGCTATTCAGGAATGTAGATGTTCTAACTTTTCAAGAAAATGTAGGAAACCCCCCCCCTTTGGTGCAATCTCTGTTGTTGTTATTTGCTGAGCATTTACTACACTAAGTACTTTAATTTTTTTAATATTTTATTTATTTATTTGACAGAGAGAAACACAACAAGAGAGGGAACACGAGCAAGGGGAGTGAGAGAGGGAGAAGCAGGCTTCCCATTGAGCAGCGAGCCCGATGCAGGACTCGATCCCAGGATTCCAGGATCATGACCTGAGCTGAAGGCAGCGGCTTAACAACTGAACCATCCAGGCACCCCTACACTAAGTACTCTAAATAGATTAATTCAGCAATTCTCATAAGTGCTTTTTTTACCACCAAGGAAACTAAATATTAAAGAAATTATACTGCATGACCAGCATCATGAAGTTAGTAAGTGGCATAGTGAGAATATGATTAACAAAAAGTAGAATTCCTGAGTTCATATTCTTACCCACTTTACCTCTTCATGTTGTTCTGACCTCTCAAAATACACACTGTACCTTTCTAGCTGGATCTGTAGCCTGGGACCTCCCTCTTTTGCCAGCCTATATTCGCAGTATCGATGTTGCCAGATTCTAATCTAAACCAAACTGGGGGGGAGGGGACCCACCATTCAACAAGCCCCATTCATGCACACAGGGTCCCAAGACATTTATGAACAAAAGACCATACACACACAGAAGAGAAGAAACAAATCACTAACCTACAAAATTGTAACGTGCTGCCTTATGATATATATACCTTTCTGTTTAAATACTCTTATTTTTTAAGAGTTAACAGCTGTAACTATGCATATTCATATCAGTAACACTGGGAGACATGAAATATTAGTAAACTTTTGCAAGATGGAAGAAACACATATACTATAGGTGAAACAATGAAGGAAGTGAAGTCCCAACTAAGTGCCATAAAATACAACAGGTGAGTAAAGAAGTGATCTGCCTAACAGAAGTCCATAAAGGCTTCCTAAAGGAAGTTAGATGAACTAGTAGGCAGGAATGAAAAAGGGAAGGGAGGGGCGCCGGGGTGGCTCACTTGATTAAGCGACTGCCTTCGGCTCAGGTCATGATCCTGGAAACCGGGGATCGAGCCCAGCATTGGGCTCCCTGCTCGGCGGGAAGCCTGCTTCTCCCTCTCTCACTCCCTCTCCTTCTGTTCCCTCTCTGGCTGTGTTTCTCTCTATCAAATTAAAAAAAAAAAAAAAATGCGAAAAGGGAAGGGAGGCAGGGGCAAAATGGGGGAACAGGAAAATTCTTACTAACTACAATTACTATCTCCTATGTAAAATAAAACAAAGTAAAACGAAATAAAAACAAACCTCTAAAGAAGCCAAAGGAGGGTCCAAAGGAGAACATGGGGGCGGGATATTATAATCTGGCATCACAGAATGAAACCTATCCCCATTTGGCATTCTGAAGAATTCCTTGCCTAAAGACTGGTGCCCTGAGTACTCATTCTAATGTGGAAACTCATAGTCAATAAGCACCATCGTGTATACATGACACCAAGGGACTAATGAACCGACAATCTAGAATTACTGTATTTGTGAAGAAAGCTGATTATATAAAAGAAAAATACAAACAAAAAAAAGCAAACAAAAAGTCTGGAAAAAGGAGATCATGCACACAAAAAAAGAGAAAAACTACAAAAAATAGTAACAATTAGATCCTGAGAGGCTTTTGAGAAGAACACTAATATAGAGAATGACAAAATAATGCTACATTACATGGAATAGCAAAGATCAAGTAGAGAAACAATCTTAATATGCAAAACAAAAATAAGAAAACAAATCAAGAAGGGGAGCCTGGGTGGCTCAGTTGGTTGGGCGACTGCCTTCGGCTCGGGTCATGATCCCAGAGACCCAGGATCGAGTCCCACATCGGGCTCCCTGCTCGGTGGGAGGCCTGCTTCTCCCTCTCTCGCTCCCCCTGCTTGTGTTCCCTCTCTAGCTGTGTTTCTCTCTGTCAAATAAATAAAATATTAAAAAAAAAAGAAAAGAAAAAGAAAAAAAATAAAAAACACATAGGGAGCACCTGGGTGGCTCAGTTGGTTAAGCAACTGCCTTCAGCTCAGGTCATGATCCTGGAGACCCAGGATTGAGTCCCACATCGGGCTCCCTGCTCGGCGGGAAGCCTGCTTCTCCCTCTCTCACTCCCCCTGCTTGTGTTCCCTCTCTCGCTGTGTTTCCCTCTGTCAAATAAATAAATAAAATCTTAAAAAAAAAAAAAAGAAAAAGAAAAAGAAAGACACATAGGATGAAGCAGTCGAACACCCCCAACTTCCAATTAATAATTTCAACAAATGCAGAGGACAGAGAAAATTTTCCTGAGCTAGAGCTAAAAGGGTGCAAAGAACACTAATTGGGAAAGATACCCTCATTCATGGCACCATTATTTATTTAAAACAGTCAAATTATGGAAGGAGCCCAAGTATCTATCAATAGATCAAAGGGTAAAGAAGATCTGGTATATGTATTCAATGGAATATTATTCATCCATAAAGAAATAAAATCTTGGGTGCCTGGGTGCTCAGTGGGTTAGGCCTCTGCCTTCGGCTCAGGTCATGATCTCAGAGTCCTGGGATGGAGGCCCGCATCGGGCTCTCTGCTCAGTAGGGAGCCTGCTTCCTCCTCTCTCTCTGCCTGCCTCTCTGCCTACTTGTGATCTCTCTGTCAAATAAATGAATAAAATCGTAAAAAATAAAATAAAATAAAATCTTGTCATTTGCAATAACACATAGTGAGAATATGATTAACAAAAAGTAGAATTCCTGAGTTCATATTCGAGAAAATTTAGGGCTAGGCAAAATCAGTCAGTCAGAGAAAGACAAATACAGGATTTCACTCATATGTGGAATTTAATAAACAAAACAAACAAAGGGAAAAAGAGAGAGACAAACTAAGGAACAGATTCTTAACTATGTAAACTGATAGTTACCAGATGGGAGGTGACTGTGAGGATGAGTGAAATAGGCGAACTAGGTGATGGGGAAGAAAGAGTACAGTTACCACAATGAGCAATAAGTACAGAATTGCTGAATCACTATATTGTATACCTGAAACTAATATAAAATTGTGTAAAAAATTTTAACCCTAGCATACTGCTTGGTCTTCCAGCATGTCCAAACACTGCAAGCATGGTTAACTGATTTTTCAGCTTTTAGAATCAATCCAAAAAAAATGCATGATAAATGTTACAGAAGAGAATATAAATTTGCCCAACCTTGATAAAATTGACAAATGCTCAGCTGTTAAGGGGAAGTAGGAGTGGTAAAAAGAAACAAGAGAAATAAGAATATTTGCACCTTACAAAGTGTGGAGTAAAGAAATAATGTAAAATTTGCTAGAACAAAACAGAAATATAAGAATGTTATTTAAAGTGTCAAAGATTAAGCAATAGAGGAAGTAAATATAGTAACTATCCAAACCCCTAAAGGCAGAAGGGTAACTGGAAATGTGTAGGCTAAAATTTCCTCACTCTTAGTAGAAAATTCCCAGAAAATGCATGTGAAAAAGGAAAAAACAAAAAAGACAATTTTGCTTTTCCCCTTCTAATGTGAATACGTGTTATTGCTTTTTCTTGTCTGACTGCTGTGGCTAGGACTTCTAGTACTATGTGGAATACAAGCAGTGAGAGAGGACATCCTTGTCTTGTTTTTGATCTTAGAGGAAAAGCTTTCAGCCTTTCACCACTGAATACGATGTTACCTGTGGGCTTGTCTCACATGGCCTTTACTTTGTTGAGGTACATTCTTTCTACACATAATTTCTCAAGACTTTTATCATGAACAGATGTTGAATTATGTTGAAGGCTTTTTCTGAATCTATTAAGGTGCTCATACAATTTTTACTCTTTATTCTGTTGATGTAGTATATTGCATTTATTGGTTAGCAAATGTTGAAGCATCCTTGCATTCCAAGCTTAAATCCGACTTGATCATGGCATATGATCCTTTAAATGTTCTGGTAAATTCAGTTTGCTAGTATTATGTTGAGGATTTTTATGTTTATATTTAGAGGGATATTAGTCTGTAATATTTTTTTCTTGTAGTACCCTTATCTGGCTTTGGCATCAGGGTAGTATTGGCCTCCTGAAATGACCTTAGGAGTATTACTTCCTCTTCAGTTTTTTGGGAGTTTCAGAAGAACTGGTATTCATTCCTCTTTAGATGTTTAGTAGAATTCACCAGTAAAGCCATCGAGTACTGGTTTTTTGTGATTGTTGTTGGGAATTTCTGATTGCTAATTCAATCTCCTTTGTAGTTACAAGTCTATTAAGATTTTCTATTTCTTTCTGAATCAATCTTAGTAGGTTGTCTGTTTCTATGACATTATTTCTTCAGATTACACAATTTGTTGGCAACAATTGCCTACAAGAGTCTCTTAGGAGTCTTTGTATTTCTGCAGTACTAGCTGTAGTATCTCCTCTTTTATTTCTAATTGTGAGTCTTCTCTTTTTTTCTTAGCCTAGCTAAGACTTTATCAATTTTATCCTTCAAAAAAAGCAGCTCTTCATTTTGTGATCTTTTCTGTTGTTCTTCTAGTTTCTGTTCACTTAGCTCTGCTCTGATCTCCTTCCTTCCTTCCTTCTGCTAACTCTGAACTTATTTGTTCTTCTTCTAGTTCTTTTTCTTTTACCTTGCTTAGGTTCCTTTATTTGAGATCTTTCTTTATTCTTTTTTTAAAGATTTTATTTATTTACTCATGAGAGATAGAGAGGGGGGGCAGAGGCAGAGGGAGAAGGAGGCTCCACACTGAGCAAGGACCCCAATGCAGTACTCAATCCCAGGATATCAGGATCATGACCTGAGCCTTAACCATCTGAATCCCTTTCTTTATTCTTCATATAGGCTCTTATCACTATAAATTTCTCTCAAAGAAGTATTTTGGCTATATTCCATTAGTTTTGGGAGGCTGTATTTCTGACAACTCTACCAAAAACTGTTAGCTATAATAAACAAACTTAGTAAAGTCACAGTACACAAAAATCAACATACAAAAATCACTTGAACTTCCATATACTAACAATGAATCCTCTGAAAAAGAACTTATGTAAGAATCTCATTTACGATAGGATCGAAAAGAACTAAATATATAGAAATAAATTTAACCAAGGAGGTGAAAGAACTATACACTGAAACATGTTAAGACATTAATGAAAAATATTGAAGAGGCATAAATACAACAAAGACAGCTAGTGTTCTTGAATTGTTAGAATTAGTATTGTTATAATGATTAACCCAAAGTGATCTACA
>PITA01011695.1:0-65457 GCA_004023965.1 Spilogale gracilis | reverse complement strand
CTTTTGTAAATAATTTTGAAGAATTATTCCAAAGCAGAGATAGAGCTTTACGTGGAAAGATGGTAACTGAAATGCTGTGTGTAAGTGTAGGGAAAAGAATGGAAACAAATTTAATACATGTCTAATAATAGGGGAAATGTAGTAGGTTTGTAATGAGATGGAAAACCAGGCAGTCCTATAAAGTGATGTTTATTCAAAAAACTTATAATAGGAGGGGTAAGTAATTAACATACAATATAATCTCAACTTTGTTTAAAAAAACCAAACCTATGTGGAATAAAGGCTGAAAAGAAATACATATGGAAGCTTTACTGGTTTCCTTTCACATTTTGTGGTTATGAGTGATTTATTCTTGTATTTTTACTACTCCGTGTATTTTGTATTTTGAAGATTCATTTATATCCTGCCTGTTATAAAAGGATTTTAGGCAGTTTATACAAATTCATAAAATGACAAAATGGCATGGGTGGACAAGATGGTAAACTGGACAAAGGATTGTAAAAAGGAATTGGGGACATGAAGTATATAATTAACTATGCTCCTACAGTAAGCCCTATAGTTAAATATTTCAACCTAAGTTTTCTTGTTCTTTTTTCTTTCTTTCTTTCTTTTTTTTTTTTTTTTAATATTTTTGTTTATTTGACAGAGAGAAACACAGCCAGAGAGGGAACACAAGCAGGGGAGTGAAAGAGGGAGAAGCAGGCTTCCCGCCGAGCAGGGAGCCTGATGTGGGGCTCGATCCCAGGTCTCCGGGATCATGACCTGAGCCGAAGGCAGTCGCTTAACCAGCTGAGCCACCCAGGCGCCCCTATGTTTTCCTGTTCTAAAGGGAATTTCTTGATTCTGATGTCTATGGAAAAAAATTATTTCCTATGAAAAATTGCAACTTCTTGGTAGTAAGGACAGATAATTTCTCTTTAAGAATAGGGGATAATGAAAGAAAACATTTCTTTATTGTTATTATGGGAAATGCCTTCCCAAATATGTGAAATTCTAAGGAAAAGGTAATTTTTGCCACATAAAAATAAAAACATCATAAAGAAAATCAGAAGGTTGGGGCACCTGGCCGGCTCAGTCACGTAGAACGTGTAACTCTTGATCTCAGGGTTGTGAGCTTGAGCCCCGTGTTAGGGGAAGAAATTACTTAATAAATAAAAATTCAAAAAAAAAAAAAAGTCAAAAGGCCCATTGGAAAAAAATATTTACAGATATGCAACTAATAAAAAGCTAATAATATATGTAGAGCTCTTACAAATGAACAGTAAACAGTATAAATTGATAAAAGCCCAAGAGAAAAATGAGCATAAAGTATGGACCAAGAGATATAGGAGATACAGACATGGAGAAAGAGATTATTAATTGAATGAATACCTCTTGTCTCCGTTGTGAAAGGGAATGCTTCACAGGGGAATTCTACCAAACGTTTAAAGAGGAGTTAATACTTACTCTTCTCAAACTATTCCCCAATATAGAAGAGGAGGAAAAACTACAGATTCATTCTATGAGGTCAGCATTATCCTGTACCAAAACCAGATAAAGACAGTACAGAAGGAGAACAACAGGCCAATGTCCCTTATGAACATAGGTGCAAAAATCCTCAACAAAATATGAGCAAACTGAATCCAACAATACATTAAAAAATTGTTCACCACATTCAAGTGGGATTTCTTCCTAGGTTGCAAGGGTTCAGCATTTGCATATCAGTCGGTGTGAAACATCACATCAGAGAGAGAGAGAGAGAGAGAGAGAGAGAGGGAGAGGGAGAGGGAGGAGAAAGGGTAAATACATATGATCATTTTAGTGGATGCAGAAAAAAAATTACATAGGAATAAGGTTTAAAAAAAACCTTTCAGAATTATTTTCTTTGTGAACACACAAGCATTTTCCTTTTGTCCCCTTGACGCACTTTTCTGTGACAGTAATTTGTTCCTTAGTTGTTTGGAGGGTATCATCTTTAAAAAATGATTTTAGCTGAAATGTTGATCGATGCTGCAGGGTAGCCCATATTTATATTTTGAGTTACAGCATTTCTAGGGAGAGGAGTGGCTCTTCAATCCTGGTAAGTGTTGGACAATTTTTGACAGAAGAAGCCCTGATTTGCAGTATTTTGCCATAAGATAAACACTCCCATGTGGTCCCAGTCTGTCAATAGGATATCATTGAATTGGGAGTTGGGCGGAGACTTTGCATCTGGCTCCCAAGTCCTGGGTGGAAGCCAGCTCCAACCCACTGCTGATTAAACACTTGGAACCCTGTTTGAAGTCTCTGATCGATGTCATTTGAATCAGTTTTAAGATCTAGGGATCACTCATTTTGTAGCGTCTTGGTATTTCAGGGGCTAAGATGATGTATTTTCTGGACAAGTCAAGGCAAGAGAAAGCAGTTGCTATTGCGACTAGATTGGATGAAACTATAAAAGATAAAAATGTAAAGGTAAGATTTTTCAGATTGATACCTGTAAATTTATGGCTACTGTGTCTCTACAACATAATTCTCGAGTGGGCCTTCAGAGTTATGTCTGGATTTGGATCTCAGCTGGGCCAGTTATCTGTGTCACATGCATGAGGCATATTTCCGTTTCTTGGCGTTCTTCCTCATTTATAAGATGAGGATGAAAATACAGGCAAACCTGGGCGATTCTGTGGGTTTGGCTCCAGACCACTGCTGATAAAGTGAATAGCACCACATAGTGAGTCCAGTGAATGTTTTGTTTCCCAGTGCATGTAAAAATTATGTTTATACTGGACTGTAGTCCATCAAGTGTGCAGTAGTGTATGTCTAAAACAATCTATATGCCTTAGATTAAAAAAATAGGTTGTTACTAGAAAATGCTAACGATCATCTGAGGTTTCAGTGAGTTGTCATCACTGATGACAGATCATCATAACAAATATAATAATAGTGACTAAATTTGAAATATTTGCAGGAATTTCCAGGATATGACACAGGGACACAAAGTGAGCAAATACTGTTGGGAAAATCGTACCACAGTAGATTTGCTCAACACAGGGTTACCATCAGCCTTCAGTCTGTAAGAAACACAGTATCTGCAAAACGCCCTAGGGCGAGGCACAGTAACCCGGGGTGTGTCTGTACCCCTTGACCTCACTGGCTTGGTGGACGGGTTGACCGAAATAGGCACCGCGAAGGGCTTAGTCCCTGCCTGCCTGCCCATGGGGAGCCCTAAGTAAATGGGAACTGTTGTGCTTAATAAAGGACATTTTCATTGTAGCGATCAGTTTCAGAGAGTCACTTTTCTCAAGTACTAGAATTTTACCATTTTTTTAAGGCCTTGCAGAATTGATTTCTAAAATGTTCCTGTTCTAAACGGAGGGTTGTTGGAGGGGAGTTAGGTGGGGGAGGGGCTGCTGGGTGGTGGGCGTTGGGGAGGATACATGATGTGCACTGTGTGCAGCTGATGAATCCCTGAGCTCTACCTCTATGAAACTAATAATACAACATATGTTAAGTAAAGGAATTTAAATTAAAAAGATAAATAATAATAAAATGTTCCTGTTCTGAGGTGATTCCTTACTGGGGGTAGCAAGAAGTCATTGGACACCGAGGCCCTGCCAGTTTTCTTTTGCTTAATTACTTTGGTTATTAGAGTGATTAGTAACCAACTTTTTTTCCTAAAAATTATTTTTATTCTCGCATTTTTTAATAGACCTTACTAAAGGTTTCCGAGGCCCTGCTTGATGGCAGCTTTGGGAACTGTAATTCCCAGTATGAAGAATACCGGGTAGCCTGCCATAACCTGCTTCCCTTCACTTCTGCTTTCCTGCCCGGTGTGGATGGTGCGGACAGAACGGACGGTCACAGCGTGGCACTCAACCATACAACTAACTGTGATGTCTTGGCAAACGAAATTTGAAATCCCATAGAAAGTCGACTCCTGGAAGACTCAGAGCTGAATTCAGATCAGGGTTTCCATTTCAGGGTGTATTTTAATATAGGTATGAGATGAAGTAATTGGATAGAATCTGTAAGTGGAGGATTCTGCAAACTTACTTTATCCTTTATCTGACTCTGCCAATTGATGTAAACATCTGTTGAAAATTACCTGTTTATACTTGTACAGTTTTCTTAAACTTTCAGATTATCAGCATTGTGATGGGTGCCGTCACTTCTGTATCGTGACTATAATTTCTTATTAAGCTAAGTTGTATACAACCCCACTCTATTTTCTTTAGATCCTGGTTTCAGAATATGTGTTTTGATCTGTTTTTAGTTTGTTGTATTATTATTTTCTTGCTTCTTAATTAAAGCACATCAGTTTTAAAGTGTAAACTGTAAAAAACAATATGAAACTTTTTTTTTGGCAGGCGTAGAGGTTTATTTTAAAATTTATTTCAGTTTGCCCTTTTTTCCACCTTAATTTTTTCATGATTTATCATTTCCTTCTTAATATCCAGGAAAATGATACTTTCTATTGAATAAGGGTACTCCAGTTTTATGTAGATGGTTCAAGACTGTGGGGATTGGTTTGCCTCTTAATCATGGAAATTCACTGGTAAGTTTGTTGCCTATCCCTAGATCAGTCTTTTAAAGACCCATGGGTAAGAATTATGCTCTCTTGATTAACTTACTTCTGGTGTTAACAAGTAGTTTATATCTAAGTGTTGCTTCAGGGGACCGTAATAGGGAAGAATACAAATTGTAAGGAAACATTCTTACTCTTCTAGCCATGCATTGACTATTAAGTACATTTTTGTATGTGCAAAATGAGAATTTAAACTATTGTTAGTTTAACTATTAAAACATTGTTGAGCAATATTTTGGGGGCAGTGTAGGTTTTTGTTTTATCTTGTACAGAGAACAATATTGGAATCATCCAGTGTATTTCCTTCAGAACTATGTAAATATGTCTAATACTAATACATCCCTTTAAGGCAAATATGAATTCAAAAAGGGAGATTTTATTTAGAGAAGCCATTCTAATTAAAATCGTTTTCCTTCACTCTTAAGCTATTTAGATTCGTTATTGTTAAGAGAAAAAACTCACTGTAAAATAATGCCAGCCTATATAATGCTGTAATAAATTATTTTGTACACAGTTGCTTATTTGTGTTATTTCACATAAAATATTTTTTAAAAAGATTTTATTTATTTGACAGAGAGAAACACAGCCAGAGAGGGAACACAAGCAGGGGGAGTGAGAGAGGGAGAAGCAGGCTTCCCGCTGAGCAGGGAGCCCTATGTGGGGCTCGATCCCAGGTCTCCGGGATCATGACCTGAGCCGAAGGCAGTCGCTTAACCAACTGAGCCACCCAGGTGTCCCTTCTTTTTAGTGTTTTAATAATTTTTGAACTTGGCAGCCTTGGTCATGATGTAATCCTGGCAAACGTGTAATTCATTATGTTACTTTCAGCAAGACGCCACTGGCACAAATGATTCCCATTAATCATAATGTGGAAATCATGCTGGCAGCAGGCTTTTATTTTTATTTTTTTCAGTGGCAGTCTTTTAAAAAGTATCTCATTGGGATCATTTAAGACTTTCTGAGAGTTACACTTGAAATGTGAGGAGTTGGGTTCAAGGTGTGGAAGGCAGGGTAAAGGGTGAAATCCAGTAGTGCCTGAGTCAGTGGGTAGAGATTGTTATCTGTTCTCCCTATTCCCATCCCATGCTTTGAGTATAAGCAGCGTATAAACCTGGGGTAGGGGCAGGGATCTTTTGAGTTAAGGGAGGCAGGGGTGTGTCATGTTCTCCCACCACCACTCCCTGCCTCCAGGCAGAGGCCCTTTATATTTCACACAGCTAAAGAAGCAGCATCTGAGAACCACATACTTAGAGAAATCTCTAGTCTCAAAAAGAAAAGTGAGAAGTCTTTTGTCCTGGGTGATCCTGCCAAGATTATCAGAACAGATAAGAAAAGATGCAAAGATTCAAAGCACAGTGTAGGAGTTTAAGAATTTAGCTTTAGGTTTCTTGTGATTTCTTAAAGAATGGAATGAATTTAGTGGGCAAAGCCTAGAGGGTCAAGAACCATAATTCAGTCTGTATTGTGCACCTATTATGTTTCATACACTATTCTAGGTATGACGTATACAGTAGTGAACAAAATTAAGTCCTGTTCTCATGGAGTTTATATCCTAGTGAGAGGAGGGAGAAACAAATGTAGGGTATATTATTCGCTAGTGATAATTACCATGAAGAAAAATGAAGCATAGTGTGAAGACAGTAGTGTTGGTTATAGTGAAATTTAGAATATCAAAGAGAGTAATCAAAAAGCTTACAGAGAAAAAAAAAGATTATTCTCAAAGGAAAGAGAATCAGATTTATGAAATGCATCATTGAATATAAGATGTGTTTTTTCCAAGTATTGTAGACAAATTTCTTTGAATTTAAAATTTTATATCCAGCCTAGAATATGATAGCACCTAGAAATACCTTCAAGTGGGGTGCCTGGGTGGCTCAGTCTGTGAAGAGTTGGACTCTTGATTTCAGCTCAGGTTATGATCTCAGGATGGTGAGAGGGAGCCACTAGAGCTTCATGCCCAGCGGGGAGCATGCTTCATATTCTCTCCCTATGCCTCCGTCTCCCAACCCACTCATCCGCACACACACTCTCTCTATATACAATAAATAAAAAAAGAGGCTCCTATGTGGTTCCTGGGATTGAGCCCCAAATCAGGTTCTATGCTCAGTGGGAAGTCTGCTTCAGGATTCTCCCTTTCCTTCTGCTCCCCCCAAAATAAATATTTTTTAAGAAATTAGAAGTAATTTACTCAGTTTATCTAGTGAGAAACAGAGGAACAAAGAAAGATTATAGTAAGGAGAAAATAAGGTGGCAGAAATTTGGATGTAGCCCTGATTACAATAAATAAAAATGGATTAAATAGCCAATCAGAAGTTTCTGATTGTAGTGTTTACAAGAGACACTTAAAAATGGAAAAATTGAAATAAAAGGATGGAAATAGATAATTGCAGGCTAATATGAACCAGAATAAGGTAGAATAATAGTCCAAATAAAATAGAATATAATGCAAATTATGGCAAAGAGACATTACAGTTGATCCTTGGATAAAATGAATTGGAACTGCATAGGTCTGCTTATACGTTGATTTTTTTTATAAATACAGTATAGTACTGTAAATTATTATTTTAACACTTTCTTTTCTCTAGCTTCCTTTATTATAGAATATAATGTATGATACATATAATATACAAAATATTTGTTATCCTCTGAAAATATTCCACTCCATGGTCATCACAGTTCTATACAGCCTCAGTCCTGCTCTCAACATTCCCCCTTTATCTTTTGACCTTAACCGAAAACTTTGAGATCTCCATTAAGCAACCCTTTCAAGTGGAGGCTGTTTATTTTCTCATATATTTGGAGAGAAGGTTCACATTATCTTCACTCGCAACTGCTTCTGACCCATTACTCTTCCACTATGGTACAAAAACCCGTGTTTCTTTGAGATGAATGTCACTGGTCTGTGTTATCCTAGACCCCTCCTTATTGCTGTCATTTGTACACCTCTCTGACTGACAGATTGTTTTTTTTTTTTTTTAAGATTTTATTTGACAGAGAGAAACACAGCCAGAGAGGGAACACAAGCTGGGGGAGTGAGAGAGGGAGAAGCAGACTTCCCGCCCAGCAGGCAGCCCGATGTGGGACTCCATCCTGGGTCTCCAGGATCATGACCTGAGCCCAGACATCTCCAATGATGCTGAAATTCTGTGTGGCTTTAACATCTATTTGGTGCACTCATTTAACACTGGCCTCGCAGTCCCTTTTCCCCCTTGCTTCAGTGATTTTTCGTCTTCATCCTAATCAAACTAACCAGTCCCCTGGCCACATCCCCTCCTTGTCATGGATAGAAACTTTCACTTCTGGAATAACTTACACAAGTCATGCTAACTCTGATCTCCCGTTCCTTTTAACCTGTTCACTTCGTTATTCCTTCCATAGCTATTTATCACAATCTCCCATGACTTCTCTTGAATGGCTTATACCACCCATCTCTATCTTTGCTTTATAGTTCCAACGGTTCAAAACTTGTCAACAACTGTCTCATTCCATTGCGCTTCATTTCTGTGCCAAGAAAAAATCCCAACCTTGGTTGAATTCAGTGTGTTTCTCCGCCACCACAAGGCCGCTAACAAGGATCACCCAGTTTCAGAGACCGACACCAATAGCTTAGTGAGCTCCGGTCTCACAAGAGTTCATACTTGGTTTCCCAGTATGCTGTCTTGTAGCTACTTAAAAAATTCTCCACTCACTTCTCAGTGAGCCCTTTCTGCCTCACTCTCAGGTGTGGTAGGTGATCATGTGTTAGCTCCTCTTTCTGCCCAAAGATGTCCACGTCCTAAATCTTGAAACCTAGGGATATATTACTTTCTATGGCAAAAGGACTCCATAGGTGTGATTAAAGATCTTGAGATGGGAAGATAATTCTGGAGTACTAGAGTGGGCCCTAAATGTAATCACGAGGATCCTTTATCTTTCTACCATCTACCTACATATTTTAAGGAATTGGCCCATTTCATCTAGTTTATCAGACTTGTGGGCATGGAATTGTTCATAATATTCCTTTATTATCTTTTTAGTATCCATGGGACTAATAGTGATGGCCTGTCTTTTATTTCTGTTAGTAATATTGTATCTTCTTTCTTGGTTGGTCAGCTTAGAGGTTTATCAATTTGCTAATTTTTTTTCAAAGAATTAGCTTCCGGTTTCATTGATTGATTTCTGATTTTCAATGACATTGATTTCTGTTCAAATTTTTATTATGTCTTTTTTTCTTCAGATCTTTTATCTAGTTTTCTCAGAAGCTAAATTTTTGCTTTAGCTCTTTTTTCTCTAATATATGCATTTAGTGCTTTAAATTTCATTCTAAGCCCTGCTTTACTGCATCCCACAAACTTTAATAAGTTGTATTTCATATAGCTCAAAATGCTTTTAAATTTCTCTTGATACTTCCTCTTTGACTCATGTGTTATTTAGAAGTGTTTTGTTAATCTCCAAATACTTGGAGATTATTCAACTATCTTTCTATTATTGATTTCTAATTTAATTCCATTGTAGTCTGAGAGCATGTTTTGTGTGAATTCCACTCTTTTATATTTATTAAAGTGTGTTTTATGACCCAGACTGTGGTCTATCTTGGTGAATAGCGCATGTCAGCCTCAGAAGAACGTGTTATCTGCTGTTGCTGGTTGAAGTAATCTACAAATGTCACATCCAGTGGACTGTTGATGCTGTTGGATTCAACTATAGCTTGATCTTCTGGCTGCTGTATCTGTCAGTTACTGATGGAGGGGTGTTGAAGTCTCCAACTATAATAATGGATTTGTCTCTTTCACCTTGTAGTCCTATCAGTTCTTGCTTCGTGTATCTTGCTGCTCTGTTGTTAAGTACATATACCAACAAGGATTGTTATAACTTCTTGGAGAATTCACCCCTTTATCATTATGTGATGTTTCCTTTATCCCTGATAATTTTTCTTTTTGTGGAGTCTCTTTTGTCTGAAATTAATGTTGCTACTCCAGCTTTTTTTTTAAATTAAGGTTAGCACGTTATATCTTTCTCTATCCCTTAACTTTTAATCTATCTGTGTCCTTACATTTAAAGTGGATTTTTTTATACACAGCATATAATAAGGTCTTGTTTTTTAAAATCCATTCTGATAGTTTGTTTTTAATTGGTATGTTTAGATCATTCACATTTCAAGTGATTATTTATATAGTTGGATTGATTGCTACCATACTTGTAACTTTCCTTTGCCCTTGTTCTTTCTTTTAAGAATTTTCCAAAATCAGTGACAGACAACATCCAGGAAGCTCAGAGAATACTAATTCAAAAAAATACCAAAAAATTACACCTAACCAAGCTATACTCAAACTACAGAAAATAAAAGACAAAGAGAAAATCTGATAAAAAGTCAGAGAAAAACAAACCCCACTTTATCTTTAAAACAACATGGATAAAAATTACATCAGACATCCCTTTGGAAACCTTGCAAGCAGAAGAGAACAGAGTGGAATAATTCAAGTGTTGGAGGAAAAAACCCACGAGCCAAGAATTCTGTATGCAACAAAAGTAGAGGAGAAGTAAAGACTTGCAAGACAAACAAAATTGAGGGGATGTGTCACTTCTAGAACTATCTCATATGCAATGTTAATTCTTCAGAGAAGGAAAATAAGTTAGGGACAGATTACATAAAGAGAAGTGTGTTAGAGTTAGACTAAATGAAGGTAAAATACAGTGTCTTATTTTGAACAATTTTCACTGATTATTTCTTAATTCTTATTTTTTTAAAGATTTTATTTATTTATTTATTTGATAGAGAGACCACAAGTAGGCCGAGAGGCAGGCAGAGAGAGAGGAGGAAGCAGCCTCCCCACCAAGCAGAGAACCCGATGTGGGCCTTGATCCCAGGACTGAGATCGTGACCTGAGCCGAAGGCAAAGGCTCAACCCACTGAGCCACCCAGGCGCCCTCTTAAATTTTTTTTTTTTTTTTAAGATTTTCTTTATTTGATAGAGAGAAACACAGCCAAAGAGGGAACACAAGCAGGGGGAGTGAGAGAGGGAGAAGCAGGCTTCCCACCGAGCAGGGAGCCTGATGTGGGGCTCAATCCCGGGTCTCCAGGATCATGACCTGAGCCGAAGGCAGTTGCTTAACCAACTGAGCCACCCAGGCGCCCCTTAATTCTTATTTTTAATCAATCTAACGGATAATGGTTTTTCAAAATAATAAGAGCAACAGCAAATTGGATGATTATAGCTTATATATATGTGGCATAAATGACAGCAATGTCATATGAGACAGGAGGGAGGAACTGGGAATACTTTCATATAAGGTACCTGCACTAGCCATGAATTGTTATGGTGTTACTTGAAAGTTAGATTAGTTAATATACAAAAGCACTAATTCAAAGGGATATATGCATCCTGTGTTTATAGCAGCATTATTTATAATAACCAAGATATAGAAGGGGCCAGGCATCCGTTGATTGATGAGCAAGTGAAGATGTATACACACACAGTGGAATATTATTTGGCCATAAAAAGAATGAAATCTCGCCATTTGCAAAACGTGGATGAAGCTAGAGAGTGTTATGCTAAGCAAAATAAGCCAGAGAAAGACAAATACCGTATGATTTCACTCAGATGTGGAATTTAAGAAACAAATTAAAGAAACAAAAGGAAGAGAGAGAGACCAAGAAACAGACTCTTAACTGTAGAGAACAAACTGTTGTTACCAGGGGGGAGGTGCTGGGGGATGGGTGGCCTGGTGGGGATTGATGGAGATTAAGGATGAGCACGGGGGCGCATGTAGAAGTGTTGAGTCACTGTATTACACACATGGAACTAATACAACTATATGTTAACAGGAATGAAAAACTAAAAAAGAACACTAAATTAGTCATCAATGTATACTGCAGACAGTGGGGCAACTGCTTAGAAAACTGTAAAATAAGTATAATTATTATGTTAAGAAAGGAGAGAAAATGAAACCATAGAAACTGTTCAGTTGAAACCAGAGAAGGCAGAAAAAGAGTAGAAGATCAAAAACAAAACAAAAAGAGCCCCCCCCCCAAAAAACCCCAAGCAAAAAACAAACAAAACAGAAGCAAAGAATTAAAGACCGTTTCTATCTGTTCTCTGTCGGTCTGTCTCTCATCTATTGTGTGTTTATCTGCTCTGCAATGTCCAGTCTGGTCCGCCGAGCCTCATGCGGCTGTGGAGCCCGTGGGCCATGGCTAATGTGTCTGAGGAACTGGGTTGTAAACTCTACTGAATTTAAATTTAAGCAGCCGCAGATGACCGGCGGCCGCCATACCAGCGACATCTAATAGTACCTTCCCACAGAGGCAACTTTTAGCAAGTTAGCTTCCCAGAGGGATGCTTTTTCCTTTCGTTTTCTTTCTTTTCTTTTTTTTTTTTTTTTAAGATTTTATTTATTTATTTGACAGAGAGACACAGTGAGGGAGGGAACCCAAGCAGGGGGAGCAGCAGAGGGAGAGGGAGAAGCAGGCTTCCTGCAGAGTAGGGAGCCCAAGGCGGGGCTCCGTCCCCGGACCCTAGGATCATGATCTGAGCTGAAGGCGGACACTTAGTGACGGAGCCACCCAGGTGCCCCAAGGGATGCCCTTTTCAAATCCCTTTGTATGACAGCTCTGCTAACAACCCGGGACTTCTTTGGGTTCTCCATTCATTGAGCTTGACTGTAAGGTCCTTAAGGTCCTGGAGCTGTTCGGTCTAGAGGGTGAAGCCCAGAGCGCAGCACGGAAGAAGTATCCATAATGGCTACTGATGGATGCTCCCAGACACAAAGTGCTGTCGCGAATCTTATGGGACCGTCGCATCTGCCCTTCGAGAGAGGTTTAGCACCCTCATTTCCCAGGACACTAAAGCCAATAGAGAAACAAGCTTTTCCCAGGGTCACACAGCTTTTCAGGAGCAGAGCAGGCAGGAATCAAACCTGCTCCTTCCAGCTCTGCCTCAGGTGCCTTCCTCTGCCCGGATGTCCAGTAATCACGTGTCTCCCTGACGGGTCTGGCTCTGTTTATGCTGAAAGTCTCCTGGTCTCAACAAGAGAGCCAGTTCCCTGAGGGCCGGGCCCACGCTAAGCCCACCGTGGGGCTCCTATTTGTTCCCTGACATATTTATGTCCCAGTGAGCACCCTCTCGTGGGTTTCAGGGCTAACCTGGTATTTGCTGGAACCGGTCGAAGCCTGTGGTTATTTCATCGTTTCCCCACTGGAGGGCAGATGTTCCCAGTTTTATTTACTTGTTGATCTCTCTTATTTTTTTTAATTTTTACTATTATATTTTATTTTTTCCCCCCATAACCCGGCAACCCTATCCCTCTACCTGTCGGATCTCTTAAGAACTACAAGAACCACCACAGAAGGGCCTGGATTGTTTTGTTTTCATTGTTTCAGGGAAATCAGATGGTTTCCATGTGTGAGGAGTTGTGTAATAAATACATTTCTGAGTCCCTGTATCCTGATAGCTGCCCTCAGTAGAGACTGAATCCCAGAGGTAGCCTCGGTTATGTGGAAAGCCCCCGCTGCCCTGTGGCTTATGGCGTGCTGAGTGTTGTGCCCCAGAGGGTCCTGGTGGGAGTGGAAGAACCCACTCTCAGGTCACACCCGCCCCTCTCCTTTGCCATGAGGAGAGTTACCAAGGCGAGCAGAACCCCATGGTTCAGTATTCTCAAGCTCGAAGGCCCTCAGAGTCAAGGATTTCGTCAGACCCATTTTGGTGACCACCCGCCCCCAGGTCCCTCCCCTGGCACAGAGGAAGTCCCCGGAGCCCAGGGAAAGCTATGCTCCGCAGCCTTCTCCACATTAGAGGGTGAAAACAGCCGGGGTTCCGGGCACCATTTAGTGAACTTGGCTCCCTTCCTGGACTCAAAAGTCTAGACAACGAGAGTTTTACAGATTTTTTTAAAAATTTATTTATTTGACAGAGAGAGAGACCATAAGTAGGCAGAGAGGTGGTCAGAGAGAGAGGAAGAAGCAGGCTCCCTGCTGAGCAGAGAGCCCAATGCGGACCTCAATCCCAGGACCCTGAGATCATGACCTGAGCTGAAGGCAGAGGCTTTAACCCACTGATCCACCCAGGCGCCCCAAAGTATAGCAATTCTAACAACACCCTATGTTAGACTGTAGGGTGACCTTGTCTAAAAGACCACACTCAGAGACACAGACTGACTGGCTTGGGCCAGAAGTTGGGAAATACTTATTCTAAAAATCTGTGCATTCTGGGGAGAGAACTATCATGTTTGGCTCTGGGACAACCCTCCGGCCCTCATCACTTGAGAGCTTAGAAAAGACAATTGGGATCCTCCCTCCAGATGTTTCAATTCCATTGATTTGGGTAGAGCCTGAGCACTGGCACTTTTTAAAAGCTCCCTTTGAAGAAAAGCAACCCAATTTTGATGTTGAGTTCCTCTGCTCTGGACGACGGTGGGATAGGAGAGGACGAGCCTGTGGGAGGGAAGTAGCAAGAGGATCTGGGGAGACCATTCGCTGCTTTATATGAGAGCAACATCTTCCTGGTTCTTCACAGATCTCTTCCCAGCACATGATCTGAGAGTAGTGCATTGTGGAAAGGACCCAGCTTTGGGGGAAAGACAGGCATGGTGATAGGTCCAAGGTCGGGTGACTTGGGACAAGTCATTTATCCAGTGTGTCTCCTCCGTGCTGCGACGGGAGCCTGATGTGATTGCAACCTGCCTGGTGACACTCTGCAAATGACATCTGCAAATGTTATCTTGAGCCTCGTAAATGTTTGAGTCTCCTCTTTTTTATTTGTCTGCAAGGTAGCTTCTGATATCACTGTATCAGGCAATTGCTTCTTCAAAGCCCTTTGCACACAAGGTGAGGTTGCAATCCTCCCATTCCCACAAGTGCCAGGGATCAAGCCCGTCCCTGATACAGTGACCGTGTGTCCTGAACCAGAGCCACATTAAACCTCATAAAACACATTAAAAGTTGTGAATGCTTGTATGAAGATTATAAGGAGATAAAAATTCAGTAATAGTTCATATTTTTTAAAGGCAAGTATGTACAGATTTCTGGTTTTTATACAGTATGTGATTATTTAAAAATGGAGTCACTCTGGAAAATCCAAGTCATGAGTTCTAACCTTACACCCTTATTTTTCACACAGCACCTGGGTGCTCAGAAAATGAAAATAAAAAAGAAACCAAATTCAGGTGTACGTGGAGACAGGTAAGATCTCGAGGCTCTCAGTTTCTGGTTTCTTGCTCTCTTATCCATAGTTACTGTTATTTGACATAGAAACAATCTATTGCTAATAATTCTTTTTTCACTCCCAATTTCCTCCTTCTGGTCTTTAGAGCTGCCACTGACACTGCCCAAAGCATATTATGAAACACTCAGGACTCGCTTGGGAGGATCCTAATTAGGAATGAAACCCATTACCAGTGCTGCTCTGCCGGCCAAATGCTAGCCTGAGGGCAGGGTGCTTTTCTTCTCACCAACATCGCAGGCACACACATGTGTGTATGTGTGTGTGTGTGTGTGTGTGTGAGAGAGAGAGAGAGAGAGAGAGAGAGAGAGAGAGAGAGAAATGTTGGGCTGTGTCCAAGACGGACAGAACTTACCTTCGTAGAGGGATGGCCTCCCATCGGCTATTTTTACTCTTGTGTAAAGTGATCTTGTGACAAAATGCCCGTGAATCCCACTCCCGGGAATAGATCATGAATAACCAATCATAAACAAAGAGAGCTGTTTAAATTTATTTTTGTAAAATCGAGGAAAGAAAACGGTCTAAATATTGGTCAATAAGGAATTGGTAGGGCAACTGTGGCCAGAGCAATGGAACATTACACAGCCATTAAAAATGACAGGGACAGGGGCGCCTGGGTGGCTCCGTTGGTTAAGCATCTGCCTTCGGCTCAGGTCATGATCCCGGAGTCCCGGAATGGAGCCCCGTATTGGGCTCCCTGCTTGGCGGGAAGCCTGCTTCTCCTCCTCTCACTCCCCCTGCTTGTGTTCCCTCTCTGGCTGTGTTTCTCTCTGTCAAAAAATTCATAAAATCTTTTTTTAAAAAAAAGGTTCTTACCACAAGAAAAAAAAATGACCGGGACAATTATACCAATAAGAAAGGAGTTCCACTGCACATTGTTGAAGGAAATAAGGCAGTTACATAAGCAGCATATATAACATCATCTTGTCTCATATTGCCTGTATTTGTATGCCTCTAAAGGTGTGCATTGCACGCATGTCTATGTAGGTCTATGAGGTCATGTTGACTTTCTTTGTATTTTTTCCAGATTGTTTTATTTATTGTGTCTGTGGAGTATTATTATTATAAAAGTTATTTTATAAAAACTGAATTCCTAAAGATAAAGATATTTGCTATAACATTCTCAATAATAGAAAATAATTTATAGAGCACTGTATCAGTCAGGGTTTCACAGAGAAGTAGAACCAGTAGCATAGATAGATAGATGGACAGAGAGGAGATTTAGTCCAGGAACTGGCTCACCGGCTGTGGAAGCTAAGGGATCCCCCAGCTTGCCGTCTGCATGCTGAACGAGGGAAGCCCCTGGTGTAATTCAGTGTGAGGCTGAAGGCCTGGGGCCCCGAGGCCGCTGCTATCAGTCCTGGAGTTCAAAAGTCCCCCTAGGTGCCAGGAATTCTGATATCTGGGGCAGGAGAAGACGGATACCCCACTTCCAGAAGAAAAGGAGGGAATTGCTCCCTCCTTCCCTTTTTTGTTCTAGTTGGGCCTTCCGTGGACTGGTGGGGGGACAGACAACGCCCACCCACATTGGTGAGGGCAGATCCCTTCACTCGGACTACTGAAGCAAATGTAAATCTCTTACCCAGAAATAATGCTTCACCAGCCATCTGGGGATCCCTTGGCCCATTCAAGCTGACACCTAAAATTAACTCTCACAAGGGCTGTATGCCAGGCACGGTGCTAAATGTTTTTCATACTTTATCTCTAGAATTAGCCAAAGCAACAACAAAGCCAAAAACTGAACCTGAAGACAATCTAAAGTATTTGACAATAGAAAAATGGTTTAAAATTCCAGTTATGAAGGCTGTATCGAATCACTGGAACTCACTTAGTGTTACATTCAGAAGGCAAAGATGCTCCTTGCTGCCGTGTCAATCACGTCTGCCTCGGCCGAAGTCTGGAAGGTGTCAGCAGAAAGCAGAGGGATTATGATGGGGGACTCTTTTTTTTTCCTTTTAAAAACCGGCCATGCTGTTATATCATCTTACAATTTAGAACATCAGTGTATTCTTGCCAACTTAAAAAAATTACAAAATCTAAACAATTCAGCCTGACTTCCACATTCTCCCTGAACCTTCCACATTCTCCCTCACCCCTCCCTGCTCCACTTTCTGGTTCTCTGCTCCAAGATGTCACAGATGAAATGGTCTCGCAACTCATTGCTTCAAATGGAGAATGTACCAGAGTAATAAGTTTATTAATTAATTTTCTTTGGCTAAGAGGACAGGATGGATTTTGAAGTGTCTTCGGTTGAACAACATAATTTAGACTTGAAATATTTTAGGAGTAACAAATATCTCTTAAATACATTTTAAAATGCAATTTGGTATATCCAGCTTCTTGATAGTCAGACGATTTAAAAATTATTATGGCAATTGTCACGGGTGCCTGGGTGGCTCAGTCAGTTAAGCATCCGACTCTTGGTGCCAGCTGTGAGATTGAGCACCCCACCCCCAGCACGCTGAGTTCTGCACCGGGCTCCCAGGTTAGCAGGGAGGCTGCCTGAAGATTCCCTCCCTCTGCACCTCCCCACTCACAAGTGTACACACTCTTTCTCTCACTAAAATAAACAAATCTTAAAAAAAATATATTATAAAAAAAAAAGAGAGAGACCACATGTCCAAAAAAACAAAAACAAACCAAAAGAAATTATCATGGAAATTTTCAAATACACACACAAGGAGAGAGAACAGGATAACAACTCTTACAAACTGATTGCCCAGCTTCGACTGAGAGAAATGAGTTGAGAAATGGGGTCCACATCGGATAGGAGTCAGTAGCTGCCCATCTGATTTTACCTGTTCCCTTACCTCCCCCACCCCATTTTTCCTGGACCTTGTAAAGGAAATTCCAGATGGCCTGTCCTTTCACCCGGCTTTCTCCCCCTCTTTAAACATCATACCATGGTCACCCCGCAATATGTTTTGGGATTGAAGTTTACAGAGCACAGAAGAGAGTGGCAAACTTGGAAAGGCCACCCACTTCCAAGGGGACTTGTGATAGGCAATCCTGTACGGATCGTGGATACAAGATACACACCAGTGCACGGGTGAGTAAACACTTTTCAGGCAAGCTATTGCAGAAGGACAAGCTGGGAGGAGTTTTTCTTCTGAATATTTTCAGCCCTCAGGTTTGTGCAATGAGTCTTAAACAGCTCTGGTTAGCATTCTATTCCTCGCACCTCTGTCCCCTACCTCTCTTCTGTCAGTAGCTTTTTAAAAAAAAGTATTTTACTTATTTATTTGATAGAGAGAGAGCACAAGTAGGGGGAGCAGCAGGCAGAGGGAGAGGGAGAAGCAGGATCTCCACTGAGCAGGGAGCCCCACGTGGGATTTGATCTCAGGACCCTGGGATCATAACCCCAGCCGAAGGCAGACGCTTAACCTACTGAGCCACCAGCCGCCATGGTCAGTAATTCTCTTAATTAACAAATGCCAACCAGGAGACCATGTAGGCTCGTGGCTACAGCCGGTATTCCATTTGCCAACTGGAATCCGAAATACAGGACCCAAAGGGGAACAAAGGAATTAGTTGTTGTTGTTTTTGTTTTTAAAGAAAACACCAATTTATAATGTTCTGCTTCCATACTGCCTTCTCCCTCCTCCAGCCCGCCCTCCATCCTCCGTGATCCTTAGTGGTCAGCCTCCCCACGCATCCCTGGTCCGCTCCCTTTCCTCCTTCATTAGTGCCTTTCCTTATCGCTCTTTCCTTATCCTTCCCCTGAACTCAGACCAGATGTCACATCTTGGGACCTTGCCTGTGCAGATATGACAGGCACTTTGTGTCCCCACGTGGGCAGAGAGGCTCTCCCATGGGCTCCTTCCTCCCCGCGTGCATCTGTAGCCCACAATCTCAGAAGGGGCTCAGTCTCAGAAGAGGCTCAGCAGCTCTTCATAGCATGAATCAGCTCCTGGTTTTCAGAGGCTGATTAGTCTTAGTTGGGATTTTCCAGCCAGGCCTCCCCGCATCACCTTTCTGTGCCCACAACAGTCTTTGAGTCTCCTTTCTACTTCTTTGTAAGAGCGGCCAGCGGTTGAGAAGAGGAGGAGAATGGAGCAGAGCACAGCCACGCTACTGTCATTGGGAGAGTTGAACTTGGGCAGTGTGTTTGGATTCTCTGTGCTTTTAGCTTTTTTCCTCTGTCATTCATTAAACCAAATTCCCCGAATCTTAACGGTGACCTTGGGAATGATTGTGAGAGTTTGTGTCTTCAGGAATGGATTGGATTCAGATTCACTAAGGGAAGACTGTAAGAGCGGGCCACATTTTGGGACACACCACTTGGGTACTGGATTCTATGTTTCTGGAAGTCTGCCAAGAGGGCGCTCACAGGAGATATGCCTGCCCTGTCTGTGTTGGACTGCCTTCAGTTTAGGAACGAAGTACGACAGGCTGAGTAACTTGCTGAGATTCAGGAATAAGTGAGGAGCTTGAGATAGAAACCTGGCTCGCTCCTCAACACAAGTCCTTTCCATTCCTGTTGATGCTAGTGATATAAAGACATGTTTCCCACAGGGTAGGATCCAAGCGGAGTGGGCCTGGAAATACCTATTCACCTGTTCATTCACAGGGAGGCCCTAGTTCACCTCAAATCACTCAGTGAGATGTGTTTCCATTAAAAAAAATTTTTTTTAAAGATTTTATATATCTATTTGAGAGACAGAATGAGAGAGTGAGAGAGCACAAGCAGGGGGAAGGCTGGGGGAGAGGGAAAAGTGGACTCCCCGCTGAGCAGGGAGCCCCAGGAGGGGCTTTGCCCCAGAACCCTGAGATCATGACTTGAGCTGAAAGCAGACACTTAATCAAATGAGCCACCCAGGTGCCCAAGGAGTTCCTTTTTTTTTTTTTTTTAAGATTTTATTTATTTATTTGACAGAGAGAAACATAGCCAGAGAGGGAACACAAGCAGAGGGAGTGGGAGAGGGAGAAGCAGGCTTCCTGCTGAGCAGGGAGCCTGATGTGGGGCTCGATCCCAGGTCTCTGGGACCATGACCTGAGTTGAAGGCAGTCGTCCAACCAACTGAGCCACCCAGGTGCCCCAACTTTTTTTTAAAGATTTTATTTATTTATTTGACAGAGAGAGAGAGAGAGAGAGAGAGGGAGGGAGATATCACAACTAGGCAGAGAGGCAGGCAGAGAAAGAGAAGGAGGCAGGCTCCCTGCTGAGCAGAGAGCCCTATGTGGGACTCCATCCCAGGACCCTGAGATCATGACCTGAGCTGAAGGCAGAGGCTTAACCCTCTGAGCCACCCAGGCACCCAAGTGTTTCCTTTTTAATTCCTTTCATTAGTCCTTCTTGAGGGAACATCTTGGTTTTGTGTTAGTGTATTTCTACTAGTTCCCTAACACTTGCTGATCCCCATTTTTAATGAGAAAGGAAGGTTTTGGTAGTCACCCATGTCTCTAAAATTTTAAGGGGTTTTCAAAAATTTTTATTATTTTTTCTTAGTATTTTTGTACTTTTGTTTTCTGAGTACTTATACTATGTCCTCTTCTTTTTATGGCAAATTATAATTTCTTTTCACTTATGGTAGTGCTACAGCATGTTCTTTTAAAATAATTTGTTTACATAAAAAGATCAGTTGATTTAAGGCAAAATTAAGTAAGTAAATGTGCAAGTTCAGGTTCTGGGTTGACCAGACAGCCACATGCAAAAGAATTAAGTTGGACCCCTTCCTTACACCACATGCAAAGATTAAAGTTAATTCAAAATTAAACATAGATATAGGAGCTAAAACTATAAAACTCTTGGAAGAAAATATAAGGTGGATTTTGAGACTTTCAGTTAAGCAGTCACTTCTCAGATACGAAGCCAAGAGAATAAGCAACAGAGAAAAAAGAATAAATGGGATTTCATCAAAAGTAAAAACTTCTGTGCTACAAACTATACCATTAAGAAAATGAAAAAATAACCCACAGAATGGGAGAACATATTTGCATATTATCTGTCAGATATAAGACCTGTATTCTGAGTCTATAAAGACCTCTTACAACTTAATAGTAAAAAGAGGAATGACCCAATTAACAAATGGGCAAAGAATCTGAATAGTTGTTTCTCTGAAGAAGAGATCCAAAATGCCAATCAATAAATATGTGAAAAGAGACTTCATATCATCAGTCAACGAGGGAACTAGAAATGAGATACCATTTCACATATATTAGGATGGTTATAATAAAAAAGATAATGACAAGTATTAGCAAACTTATGGAGAAATTAGAACCCTCATGGAGTGCTGGTGGGAATGTAAAATGATGCAACTCTTTTGGGAAACAGTTTGGCAGTTCCTCAAAATGTAAAGCATGGAGTTGCCACTTAACCTAGCAATTTAACCGCTAGATAAATGAAAACATATCCACACAAACATCTGTACATGGCAAAAAGCAGAAACAATACAAATTTCTCATCACTGGTGCATAGATACATAAGATATGGTTGCAATGGTTAATTTGATGTGTCAACATGGTTGGACATGGTGCCTAGATATTTGGCCAAATGTTATTACGGTTGTTTCTGTGTAGGTGTTTTTTGGATGTGATTAACATTTATGTTTTACTTCTTTTTTTTAATTTTTAAAAGATTTTATTTATTTATTTTACAGAGACAGAGAGAGCAGAGGGAGGAGCAGAGGGAGAGGGACAAGCGGACTCTGCACTCGTTCTGGAGCTTGATGTGGGGCTTGATCCCACGACCCCCAAGATTGTGCCCTGAACTAAAACCAAGAGTCAAGCATTCAACTGACTAAGCCACCCAGGTGCCCCTGGATGCAATTAACATTTAAATTGGTCCCTCTGCCTACTGCCCCCTTGCTTGTTCTTTCTCTCTCTGACAAATAAGTAAGAAAATAAATAAATAAACAAACAAATAATTAGTAGATTCCAAGTAAAGCAGTTTACCCCCCAAATGTAGGTGGGCCTCATCCAATCAGTTGAAGGCCGACATAAAACAAAAGATTGACTTGTCCTCAGCAAGAAAAAATACTGCCAGCAGACTGCCTTTGGACTCAAACTCCCACTCTTCCCCAGATCTCTGGACTATCAGCCTACTCCCTCAGATTTTAGACTCACCAAGCCTCCGTGAACATGAGCCAATTCCTTAAGACTAAATCTTGCCATCTCTCTCTATATATAGGTATTCTGTCGGTTCTGTTTCTCTGGGGAACTCTGACTAAGACAGTGGTATATACATTTAATGAAATATTATGTGGCCATAAAAAGGATTGAAGTACTAATTCATGCTACAACATGGATGAACCTTGAAAACAGCCAGTCACAAATTTTATGATTTATGAAAAGTCAGAATAGGCAAATCCATAGAGACATAAAGTAGATTAGTGGTTCTTCAGGGCTGGGGAGTAGGTGTGGGAGGGGATGGGAGAGCTACTGCTAATGGATACAGGCTTTCCTCTGTGGGGGATTGAGATGTTCTAAAATTAGATTATGGTGATGGTCGTACATCTCTGTACATACACTAAAAATATGCAATTGTACACTTTAGCTGAATTATATCTCAATACCGCTTTTTTTTTTTTTTTTTTTTTTTTGGTAAAGCACAGGTAGTAAGTGGTTATAACCAAATTCATGAAGAGAATCCAGAAATGTCTGAAATTCTGGGAAACACTGAATCGGAGCCCGATGTGCCTCAGAGAGACTCGTGAACCTCTCCGGAGACTTGCTGTCTGTACATGTTTCCTTTTTATTCCCTGTTGTGTTATTCGTAGTCACAGCAAATCAATCCAATTTTGTCCTAGACTGGTAGCTGCATTACTCAACCTGATTAAAAATATAAGAGCAAAATATAGGTTGGCTTATGAAGTAAGAGGTAGAGATGCCTGACCGATACTCAAGAAGGAATCTAAAATACACATTGGACCACTGCCTGGAAGAAGGATGGAAATTTATTACATGAGGGGGGTTTATGTGATACTTCATGTTCTGAGTGTTTTCCTCCACCAACAAAGAGCTGACGTGTTTCTCAACCTAAGTGGAGACGGAGGTGGTGGGGGCAGGCGGCATATGCAGCGTCCTCGACTATCTCTGATAATCAGTGTGCCTCAGAGATTTGCGGGGGGAGTTGGTGCCAGTATATTTCTGAGTCCATTCCGCAGTCCATTCCCTCAAAAAAAAAAAATCTTTTTTTTAAAGAATAGATTAAGGACACCTGGGTGGCTCTTCCATTAAGCATCCACCTTCAGCTCAGGTCATGATCTCAGAGTCCTGGGATCAAGTCCCACATCTGGCTCCTTGCTCAGCAGGGAGCCTGCTTCTACCTCTTCCTGCTCCTGCTGTCTCTCTCTCTGTCCCTGTCTCTGACAAATGAATAAGTAAGATCTTTTAAAAAATAAAAATATAAAATAAAAGAATGGACTAGGTGGAAAATTCAGTTCACTAGGGTTCTGTGTATAAAAAAACACTTTGATATTAAATCAAAATCTTCCTTAGGTAGTCAAGTTTTTTAATGTACCACCCTCTTCTCTGAAAACTACTGATCATGGTGAGTACCCAGGGAGGGTGGTCATCCCACCTCACTGGCCACCGTGGTTCCCACCGCTGGGGGAGTTATCTGCCCCACACGGGGCCATCTCCTTCCTGGAAATCTGGGATTTGGATATAGAGATTAGTTCATTGGCTTCCAAAAAGAATTTTAGAGTGATTAATGAACATTTTCATTGATTGTACGTATATGGAATTGCAAAGGAGGGTATTTCCTGGGTTTTATGAATTCTTACATTTTAAAATAAAACAACATCACTCTTTTACACTTATCCAATGAAATCTAAATTCATCCATTAAAAAAAAAAGAACAAGTACTTTATTAACGGCAGGACATTGTACATCATTCTTTTTTTTTTCTCTTTAAACCTATGTTTGCATTCCAAATTAAGATATTGTTGGTCACAGTATTTTAATTCTCCAGAACAAAAATACTTACATAAATTGAATTTAGAAATTTAAATATCTGCAGTGACCCTAAGGCTCTGTATTAAAAGCAAGTAAATATGCTACATATTTTTAAAACTCTTCAATGTAAAGTAAAATATTATTGGCCTTTTAAACTCTTGGCTCACATATTCAGTGATAAGTACTTCACACTGATGAATATCACATATTCCTACTTATCCCCATTTTAAATATCATATCTTTAACTCTGTATATTGATGATAGATATGTATAATGATTGATTTTTGTCCAAATAAATGGCAGAGGGGAATGGAAGTAATTTGCTTGCTAATGTCACTCAATCCTTTGACATTCTTCCCAGCTTTACGCCAAATCCCTTAATGATATTCTTTTTTTTTTTTTTTAAGATTTAATTTATTTATTTGACAGCGGGACAGACAGCAAGAGAGGGAACACAAGCAGGGGGAGTGAGAGAGGGAGAAGCAGGTATCTTGCTGAGCAGGGTCCCCGATGCAGGGCTTGATCCCAGGACCCTGGGACCATGACCTGAGCCGAAGGCAGACGCTTAACGACTGAGCCACCCAGGCGCCCCCTCCCTTGGTGATATTCCATCAAATATTATTTTAATGATCTATTAGTGGAGAGCTCTAGTAGCTCCTCCTTCAATTTTGGTAAAAGTAATCAAGTGGAAGCTTCCTGACTTGCCTACTGGTAGATAACTATCAGTGTCCCACCCACTCCTGGGACGATACGGTATTTTTGGATGTGAAGATGGTGTCCTATTACAAATATAGATGACTTTCAAGGGAGACAAGTGTCAGGGAGTTAATGTCCCTGGAGAGAGCCTTTAGTCAATGACAAGAAATTGTGAGTGTCTTTGCTTTGTAGGTGGTGTAGTCCTGAGGTGTGTTCTATGTCTTCTCCCCAACGTTCCCTATGGAAGTGAGTGCTACTAGTTTCTCAGTACTGACTCATTTATTAGGGCATTGCATATTGGCTTCCTTCTCTTCCCTGCTACTCCTCATGCTCCTGTTGGTGCTTTTTTTTGATACTTTCCTCATACTACATTTGCTTCTGGGGTAAGCCAGCTGCAGAGGGTTGAGTTGTGACCCCCAGAAAGATATGTCCACGTCCCAACCCTCAGAACCTGTAAATATGACCTACTTGGAAAAAGAGTCTTTGCAAAAGTAATTAAGTTACAAATCTCACAATGAGATCATCTTGGATTACCCAAAGGAGGGTCCCTAAATCCAAAGACAGGTGTCCATATAAGAGAAAAAAAAGAAGGCCCAGAGTTGGAGAAGGTTGTGGGAAGACAGAGGCAGAGATAGGAATGATAAAGCCATGAGCCAGCGAATGCCTGGGAAAGCTGAAAAAGGCAAGGGAAGATGTTCCCCTACAGTCTTTGGAGGGAGCATGTTCTGCTGACGCCTTGATTTTGGACTTCTGGCCCTTGGAACTGTGAGCAAATAATTTCTGTTGTTGTAAGCCGCCAAATTTGTGGTACTGTTTGTTAGAACAGTCATAGGAAACCAAGTTCTGGGAATGGAGGGTTACGCAACAATGGGAATGTGCTCAATGCCACTGAGAATGGTTGAGATGTTATATTATGAGTATTTTATTGCCACTGCAATCATGACAAAAAAGAAATAAAAAATAATGCAAGCTACAGATTAGTAACAGAATTAGATTTAGTCAGTACTCAAGGGATCCCATGGACTGGGAGGGAGCCCAGGAGGCAGTCAGTTATGTGATATGGGGTGGGGACTGGGGTCCAGAGGGGATGGATTTCTTTTCTTTTTTTTTTTTTTAAAGATTTTATTTATTTGACAGCGAGAAACACAGCCAGAGAGGGAACACAAGCATGGAAAGTGAGAAAGGGAGAAGTAGGCTTCCCGCCGAGCAGGGAGCCCAATGTGGGGCTCGATCCCAGGTCTCTGGGATCATGACCTGAGCCGAAGGCAGCTGCCCAACCAACTGAGCCACCCAGACGCCCCACGGATGGATTTCTTGTCTCATCTCACATTGCCCTGCTGTATCCCTCCGTGGACTGGGAAGAACAAACCAGAAGGCATCCTCCCATACAAAAACCAACCAACCAACCAACCAAACACGGCATGATTTTATCTGGAATACAGCAAGCTTTCGCATCCTCTAGACTTGGAAAGCTCTTGCAAAGGTCTTTCTCCCCGGGCTCCATGCCTCCGGATGTGATGACTGCCATCAGTGAAACCAGGCTGAGTTTGCTTGTCACAGCCTCTACATCAGTGAGAGCTCTTGAGTTTTCATGGTTTGGGATTCCTTTGAGCACCTTTGATACTCAAAGCAATACTTTGATGATAGGTATTACTTTTTCACCCAAAAAATCTACATATATACATCCTCTCGTGGATCTTCGTAGGAGTTTGTACACCTAGGATTATATGTACCTGTTTGAGAGGCTGAGAACTTTCATCTAGGCATTAGCATGCCGTGGGAGCAGGGTCAACATGGTGTCAAGCCTTACCCATAGTTCCTCCTAGAAGCTCACAATCTCACAGAGGAGACACATACAGTATTAACTGGGACTTTCTCAGCCTTAAGTGATAAGAAAACTCCTCTAACATGCTGAAGTTAAAAGCCTGGGTGGCTCAATTGTTAAGCATCTGCCTTTGGCTCAGGTCATGATCTCAGAGTCCTGGGATGGAGCCCCGTATTGGACTCCCTGCTCGGCCAGAGGCCTGCTTCTCCCTCTCTCACTCCCCCTGCTTGTGTTCCCTCTCTAGTTGTGTTTCTATCTGTTAAATAAATAAATAAAATCTTTTTTTAAAAAGTGAATATATTTGATTCTTTTAATTGGAAATTTCAGGGATGTGGGTTTCAGGCACCATTGGATTCAGGCTTCAAGTGTATCATCAGGATTGAGTGTTTATTCATCCACAACTCTGCTTTCTAGCGGGTTCTTAGATTCTTCCATGGAGCCAAAATTCTAGGTGTCTGTGATATTAGTACTAGTCATTTGAGGGAGAGAGATGAATTCCTTCTCTTCCAGGGTCCAAATCCAGCCTCCGTAGAGAGCCCTGCTTGGGTCCCAGATCCATCCCAGTTGTGTGGTCAGCCTGCATTTGGTGCTCCCCTGTGTGTGGGAGAGGTGGGAGCCGTGTAACTGACAGCCCTAATAAATGGAGAAAGGAGTTTCTGAGAAGAAAAGATTCTGGCCAGTACAAAGGTAACTTATGTCTGCTGCAGACATGTCTAAAAAAAAATTGCAAGTCAGCACGATGGTTACTTAAAAGGAAACACGAAGAAGTCCAGTGGGGACAGAGAAGGGATTATCGACTCCACTGTTTGTGTTCCAGGTAATGCCAAATAAAGCCTCATAGAAGATATCATGCACGATACATTTTTAAAAAATTAAAATAGAGGGGCGCCTGCATGGCTCAGTTGGTTGGGCGTCTGTGTTCGTCTCGGGTCATGATCTCAGGGTCGTGGGATCGAGCCCCATGTCTAGCCCTCTGCTCAGCTGGGAGTCTGCTTCTCCCTCTCCCTCTTCCTTTATGTTCTTCCTTTCTCTCAAATAAATAAAATCTTTAAAAAAATTAAAATAGGAATATATTAATTATATTCAACACTGTTTCTCTACAGCTCCATGGTTATTGTCCTTTGTGTTCGTTCTTTATTCTTGGATCCAAGGACAGTCCTTGCATATTTTGGTGACTCAACAAATATTTGTTGAATTGGAGTTTTAGAATGGCAGTAAGATAACTTTCTATAAAGATGAAGATTTAAAGAAGTCGAAGCACAAGAAGATTATGCTGAAATTTATAGCCCACTTTTTGGGAAGCCTTTCAGTTAACTTGTATCCAGTGATTCGGTTTTGAAATAACATCAGAAGTCAGTCTTATTTTTAGTGTTACTCTTCGTCACAAACATCTGATAGCCTTGATTTTATAAGTTCTCAGGCTTCTTGCCCGGTGATCAAATGAAGCATTATGTGAGAACACTATGCAAACTGTAAAGTCATGGGAAAACGTAAGTTGCTATTATGATATAAAGTTTGGAAACCCAATATTTAACTTATTCTTGTGATATAATAGCCATCCATAAAGAATCTGGATTGCTTCTCTTTCTATCCAGCAGCTCCTTAGAGAATTGATTTATAGAATTTTCCCCCCCCACTCTGGTCTAAACAGTCCCCAAAACACACAGAATTTAGCCAGACTGCGTATTTATTAACTAGCAGCTAATCAGGACCTGGTGAAAACACTACTAGGGTGAGGAATTTTGATTTGTTCATACCTGTTACTTATCCCCAAAGGCTTTTGATCTTTGTTTTTAAGCACCATCGCTTCACACCTTACTTAGGCCAGCTGTTTTCAGAAAGGGTCTGTGTGGATTTTCTCTCCCAACTGTATTTTCAGGGGATCTCAGGCACTAAGTTGAACTTACCACCCTTGGTTTACCTCTCACTCACCGCTGGTCCGTGCATGGCCCTCTTTTATTTTATCTACTTGGATGTTTATTTGTTGATCATATAATGAACACCCACGAACTCACTACCCAGTTAGAGAAGGAACACACCCATCATAATCTTCCACCTTCCAAATGCTCCTGCCCTCACCCAAATGCACCTCCACCCCAGGGGGACTCCTCCCACTAGAAGTAACCACAATTCAAAATTTTGTATTTTTATTTATTCTTTTTTTTTTTTCAGATTTTTATTTATTTGACAGCGAGAAACACAGCTAGAGAGGGAACACAAGCAGGGGGAGTGAGAAAGGGAGAAGCAGGCTTCCCGCCGAGCAGGGAGCCCGATGTGGGGCTCGATCCCGGGTCTCCGGGATCATGACCTGAGCCGATGGCAGTCGCCCAACCAACTGAGCCACCCAGGAGCCCCAGTTTATTCTTGATTCAAAATATTTTTTAATGATACATACATGTGTGCAAACCATATCATGATGAGTTTTAATTGTTTATGACTTTTTCGGAGATGGTATTACACCGTGTATAATCTGGGACGTCCTTCCCATTTAGTTTTCTTCTATCAAGAGTCATTCGTATTGTTGTGGCTGCTCTGATTCATGTATTTGCAGTGCTATGTAGTATTTCATGGGGTGTGTATACCAGCCTCTTGGACACCGGAGTTTAGGCTTTCACATTTCTTGCTGTGACAAAAAGAGCTGCAGTGGAGATTTTCATATGTGGTTCTCTCTCCTGGTGTTTCCCTGGAGCTGTCCTAAGTTTACACCCATGAATGGAATGGGTTGATGGTAAGTGTGGGAAAAGTTTAACTTTGTGAGAAAAGCCAGACCGTTTTCCAAAGCAGCTGTAGCAACTTATGCTCTCTCCAGCAATACATTAAGACATCCTGTTGATCTGTCCTCCTCAGAACTTGGTGTCACCAGATGTCTTAATTGTTGCCCATCGAATGGACGTAAATTGGTATCTCTTTATGGTCTTCATTTGCATCTCCTAGATTATTTATGAGGGATTCAAAAAATGGGATGGGACATGATTGTCCATATGAAAAGTAAATCAGATTCCTATCTCACATCAGACATGCAAATCAACTCCAGATGGATTAAGGGTTCAAATGTCAAAAGCAAAACTTAAAAATTTTTAGAAGAAAATATGGGAAAATATCTTTAGGTCTTGAGGGTAGGGGAGGATTTCCTAAACACTGGACATGAAAAACTCATTATAAAATAGAAAAGTGATGAATTTGACTATAATGAAATTAAAAACCTGTATTCATCAAAAGACATGTTAAAGAAGATGGAACATGTTAAAGAAGATGCAAACGGAGAGAAGATGTGTCACATACAATGAAGAATCTGTATCAAAAGTATTTTAAGAATTCCTACAAATCAGTAGGGAAAGGACAACAACTCAATAGAAAAATAGGTAGAAGAGGAAATATATAAAACTGATATTCATATGGCAGGTCCATTTCCTTAATTTTGAAAAGCATCTGTTGACTAAAAACAGGAGAGTTTATTTATTTTTATTTAGTTTTCTTATTAACATATAATGTGCTATTTGCTTCTGTGAATCATCAGTGTTACACAATTCACAGCACTCACCATAGCACATACCCTCCCCAGTGTCCCTCACCCAGCCACCCTGTCCCTCACACCCACCCTCCCCCCACCCTCCAGCAACCCTCACTTTGTTTCCTGAAATTAAGAGTCTTCTGGTTTGTCTCCCTCAGGATCCCATCTCAATCAGGACAGTTTAAGAGCTACTATGTCTTCTTCCAGGCTAAGAAAAAACCAAACATCTAGAAAAACACAATGTAAACTTAAACGTTCCATTCCGGGGAAAAGCAACTAAAACGAAAGGAAAGTAGGATATTTACTAACAAGTTTACTCTCTGATTTTGTTATTCCTGTTGCCTTACACATTGTTGGCACTCAACAATGGTTAATCAATTGATTGATTCGCTGTGTCTGATTCTCTGTAAGCCTAACTTTAATTTCTTTCAGACTTGGAACAGACGGGCACATAGTTTTAAGACATTAATAAACATTATAAAACATGATCTTCTTTTTCTGAACTCTGTGCCCTGCTCGCTATAAGAATAAAGTATCCACTTGAAGGAAGAAATCACATTTAATCTAGAAGGCATGGTGTAAGCTGTGCAGAGCCCAGACCCTGTGGTTGAAAACCAAGTGCTTAGTCGGCATTGTTAGGGAGAATCAGAGCACAAAAGAGGATGAGAATGCCCCCAGATCCCCTGCACAGATGGACCTTGAAATCAAACAAATGTGCTTTTATACAGGCACTGCATTGGAAGGTGGCCTCATAGAGCACTAGTTTGACAAAGATGACTTTCAGAAAGTAGGTACTTCTTTTGTATCGGATTGTTAACATGTGAGCTCATCCTATTTTATTTATAATTTCTTATTTAAGAAAACAGCTAAGAACGTTAAAATTTCTGAAGATTGGTCAGTAGAGAGTATCTAAAAAAATGATTGATGTGCTAATATTGCCTTGTCTTCTCTGCAGAAGCTATACCCTAATTAGTATAATTTTTGTGTTGGTTGGTTGGTTGGAAATTACATACTAAAAGACTTAGAATTTTATATTTTCTTTGACCCAGAAATTTATGAATTTAGTCTACAGAAAAAATCATGAATGAGCCTAAATATACAGTTACTAAGATGTTGATCAAAGTGTCATCTATAAAAATGAAAACCTGGGGGCGCCTGGGTGGCTCAGTTGGTTGAGCGACTGCCTTTGGCTCAGGTCATGATCCCAGAGAGCTGGGATCAAGCCCCACATCAGGCTGCCTGCTTGGCTGGAGGCCTGCTTCTCCCTCTCTCTCTCCCCCTACTTGTGTTCCCTCTCTCACTGTGTTTCTCTCTGTCGAATAAATAAATAAAATCTTTTTTTCTTTTAAAGAAATGTTTAAAAATGAAAAACTGAAAACAATCTAAATGTGGAAAGTGGGGAATTGGTTAAATTGTAATCCATGCACAGGGTCATTAAAATGATGAAAAGCAATATTCCCAGACATGGAAACTGATCTTATGGTCACAGGTTATTAAGTAGTATATAAGGCATGATCCTATATAAAGACTATATACCAATGTGTGCCTAAAGAAAAGACGGGAGAGCTCTACACCAAGCAGAAGAGAAAAGGCAGTACGAACCAAATGGAGGGCCACAGGACAGCCACAGAACACGGACAGATTAGCAGAGACAGAAAGATGAGGAGTAAAACAACAAACAGAAAAGAAAAAATTTGGGCAAATCATTGAAGGAATTATAAAAACAACAACAACAACATATACTTGAATCAACTCTCAAAATAAGAAAGGCAGTGAAGATTGTATCTAGTTGCTGTTGTAACAGATTACCCTGAATTTAACTGCTTAAGACCACAGAAATTTATTATCTTATGAGTTTGTGTGTTAGAAGTCCAATTAAGTGTTCTCAGTGGGTCAAAATCAAGGTGTTGGCCAAGTTTTGTGTCTTTGTGGAGTCTCTAGGGAAGAGTCTTTTCCTTCCCTTTTTCAGCTTCTAGAGACCACCCATATTCCTTGGCGTGTTCCTTCTTCTGTCTTCAAAGTCAGCAACGTTGTATATTCGACCATTCATCCTTTGTCACATATCCCTCTGACCGCAGCCAGGAAGGCTTCTCTGCTTTTAAGGACTTGAGTGATCCAGAGTTATCTCCCCATCTCAAGGTCCTCAAACTTCATCACATGACGGTCATTTTGCCACATGATTATGGGGATTTGGATCTGGAAATCTTTGAGGGGCTGTTATTCTGCCAGCTGCAGGACCCTGGTAAGCACAATATTTCTAAGATTCATCCATGTTGTGTGTGTCAGTAGTTGTTCTTTCTACTGCTGAACAGTATTCTTTCGTACGAACACATCACAGTTGTACATCTATTCTGTTGATGGATTATTATTATTACCAGTGTTTGGGTTTGGCTACTATGAATAAAAATGCATTTATAGTTTGTTTTCTATTTCTTTTGGGTAAAGATGTAGAAGAATCGCTAGATTGCAGGGTAATCCCATGTTTGACTTTTCATGTGTTAATTGGTCATTCACACATCTTTTTTCAGGTGTCCGTTCAAGTGTTTTGCCCATGTTTTGATTTTACGAGGCTGCTTGCCTTTTTATTATTAATTTGTCGATGGTTTTTCTATGTTCTAAAAACAAATCCTTTGTCATATATATACTGCAATATTTTCTTTCAGTCTGTGGCTTGTCTTTTTCTTTTTGTAATGGTCTCTCTGATGAACAAAAGTTTTACATTTCGATGAAGTCTTGTTTCTCAAAAGAAGGTCAAGAAGAGCCCTATAGGGAAGTAGGAGTTTAATTTCACAGAGGAGGATTCCATAGGACTCTAAAGAGAAATGGTGGGGGTGGTTAGATGGATATTCAAGACAAGCTGTAAGGAGAGAGTGATCAATGGTGTGAATGAAGAGATGCCAATTAAAATAAAGACCACAGGTCTCTTTCACAGAAGGAACAAATGATCTGGAACCAGAAATGTGTGTAAATCCCATCATGAGGCTATATGGTTAATTCAGGTTCAGGGCTGGTGGAACACAGTTCCTCCGACCCGTCCCCCACCCAAGGGCCAAGGTCGTACTTGAACAGAGCAGTCACTTACCATCTTTGTCAGTATGGCCACAAGGCTGGGACCATAGGAGCCCCTGGAATTGAAAATGGAACTAGTCAAAAGGCTTGGTGGACTACAGGTCTAACCTTTGCCTTTTGCCTGGTTCTACAGTTGGAAACACACCGCAGTGGACTCATGTAAGCAATAAGAGGTAGGTAGGAGCATGTTAACTGAAGCACTGTTTGTGATAGAGAAAGACTGAAAACAATCCAAGTGTCTATCAGCTGGAGAGTGGATGCATAAACCCTTCTGCAGTCACTCAATGGAAGTTGATTTGGCAGATTGAATAAATAAACTCTATCTGTGTGTATCAACATATGTAAACACAATGTGGAGTGAAAACAAACCATGTTGCAGCATTAAAGTAGTTATATAAATTTTAAAACCACATAAAGCATCACTATACATTTTTTTAAAGATCTTATTTATTTTATTTGACAGAAAGACATCACAAGAAGGCAGAGAGGCAGGCAGAGAATGAGGAGGAAGCAGGCTCCCTGCTGAGCAGAGAGCCTGATGCGGGCCTCGATCCCAGGACCCTGAGATCATGACCTGAGCCGAAGGCAGAGGCTTAACCCACTGAGCCATCCAGGTGCCCACATTTTTTAAATATAAACATATAAATATAGTTTCACTACAAAAACATAGACTGGGAGGGAAATTGCCAAATTCCTGGTAGTGGTCCTCTCTGGGGAGGGAGGGGGAGGAGAATGAAGGGGATACTGACCTTGTCTATATTGTTCTATTTCTCTTATGAAAAGTGTTTGAAGCAAATGAAAAGGTGGTCAATTTAATTACTTATTAGGAAAATGTAAATTAAAGCCAAAGGAAAAATAAGGAAGAGAAGGAGGGGGAGGAAGAGGGAGGGAGAGAGGAAGGGGGAGGGGGAGGAGAGGGAGAAAAAGAAGAAAAATTGCAGTCAGGGACCAGACACAGTCACCAGAGTGGCTAAAATTAACAAGTCTAACAATATCATATGTTGACACAAATATGGAGCAACTTCTTATACATTGCTGGGAACGTAGATTCATTCAAACACTGTTGGCTTGAAAACCATTTGTACAGTATCTTTGAAAGCTAAGCATATGCCTATCCTTTGACTCTGAAATACCACTCCTAGGTATAAACCCAAGAGAAGTGAGTTGGTGCCCCAAAAGAAATATACAAGGCTGTCCATAGCAGCTCTGTATTAGACAATGACTAGAGATAATCAAACCAATTTTGTTATTTACTTAATACTGCTACAATATAGGTGAATCTTGAAGACATTATGTCAAGCAAAAGAAGCCAGATATAAAAGCACACATACATTTTAAGGAGTTTTCAAATTGGCAAAACTAATTCCTTGTGACAGAATTCAGAATAGGTTACCATAAGCATTGCTAATGGGGTATTATTGACTAGAAAATGGCATAGGGACCCTTCTGGGGTGAAGATAAAACACCGCATCTTGATCTGGTTGGTGATCACTCAGGTATATACATAGATAAACATTTTTTCAAACTGTACATTCAAGATTTGTGTCCTTTATTGTATGCTAGCTTTGTCTCAAAAAATATTCAAGGCAACAATAACAATATTAACATGTGTTAATTCTCAGTGTGGTTACAGAGTACTATTACCTAATTCTCTATATGTTCCCGTATAAAATTTATAATTAGAAAAGAGAGAGAGTAGTAGTCCTCCACAGCCAAAGTGACACTCATCCTGGAGGGTCTTTTTGCCCAGTCATCTCCCCAATGCGTGGGTGAGTTCCCTTACAAAGGGGTACAGACGACAACGACCAACCAACCTCTAATAGTAAAGTCTGGGTTATCTTCATAACTCTCTCAGGAAATTAGCACACCTGCTAAAAAGTGGGGCTATTCTGTAGGCTCTTCTGAAGATCAGCTTGGTGATTCTTCAGCTGACATGGACTCGGAGCCATCCTACATGAGCTGGCCTGGGGTGTCCACCACCCTGCACCCCAGCCCTGGATAAGGAGACAGAACTGCATTTGGAAAGCAGCTCCCTGGCCTCAGTTTCCAGATCAGTTGTTGCTGGCTTAGCCCAGGGCATCACTATTGGGTGCCACACAAGTTAAAGATCATGAGGAAGGAAAGGAGAGAAAGCAAGAATTTAAAAGGGAGGTGGAATAAAAAAGAAAAAGGTAAAATGAAAGATGCCTTGTCGATTCGGGGACCTGGGATCTGCTTCCTTACTTGAAGCCTCTTCCTCCTGTGGGCTCAGTTCTTCACCTTAGAGGTGGAGGAAGGGAAGGTGTGGTGAAGCCCAAAGCGGCTCTGAAACCAGACAGACCTGTCTTTCCATGCCTACCTGATGGGCAACTTACTTAATCTCTGGTGCCTCAGTTTCCTCACTTGTGAAACTAGCAGTATTCCACCTCTCAGGATCACTATATGGCCTGGAAATGGCGCAGGCCAGAACCCCAGGAGGCTCTTGAAACTGGGGTAAGAGGCTTCTCTTCCCTCCACAGGCCGGGTTTGGGGCTCAGAGACCTTGGCAGCCTTGTCCAGCAGAACTTTCTGCTATGGTGGCCGTTGAGCGCTTACTATGGGCCTGGTGAGCCTGAAGGACTTGAGTTACATAGCCACCTGCGACTAGTGGCTGACGCCTGGGGCAGTGCAGGGAGAGTTATTCTTGACCATAACCAAGACAGGGTCAGAATCCGGGCTCACCGATGAGGGCAATTAAGGCTTGTAACCGCGTGGACTCCACGACTTCTGTCCCTCCGGTCCTCTATCCTCTACTCCGTTTGCCCACAGTCTGTAAGTTCCTGGGGAAATGGGGTGGGGACGCTGGAGCCTCCCTCCGTGTGTGATCCCCGTCTGGGTCTCCTAGGCCTACTTTATTCTTCGCAGCAAACCCAGAGGCTCAGCACGCCGGTTTCACTGATGAGGAAACTTAAGGCTGGAGGCGGTAAAGGGCACGCAGCAGGAAGCGGGGGGGTGCTCCATCCCCGTCGTAAACTCTTTGGGGCTCTGGTGGCGACAGAGACACTTCAGCGAGTCGGGTTGTCTGGGCGCGCGGGCGAAGTGGCAAGTAAATATTTGGGGCTGTAACCCGGGCTCCGGCAAGTCGCCGTCACTGCGGTTCCGCGGCGGGCGCGTGGCGGGGCGGTGCCTGGGGGACGGGGACGTCCCCGGCGCGGCGGCTGCAACACACCCGCCGGCCCCGCCCCGGCCCGCCTCCGCCCGCGGCTATAAGACCGCGGGGCTGGAAGGCGGCGGCGGCGGGAGAAAGAGGCGGCGTGCGCGCCGTGCCTGGGGCGACGCAGAGGGAGCGCAGCCAGGAGCCGAAGACCCGCAGGGCGGGAGCGCGGGCAGGAGAGCCGGCCAGGCACAGCGCGGGCCTCGGCGCGAGCGGCTGCAGCGTCCCGGGCTCAGCACCCCGAAGTACCCTCCGCCGCCCGCGCGGCGGCACCGAGCCCGCCCATGAAGCCGCCCGCCGCGCAGAGCAGCCCCGCGGCCGCCGCGGCGGCAGGTGAGTGGGGGACCCTTCAAGCCCTGGCGCTTCACAAGGAAGGGGGCCCCGGGGCGTCCGTCCCCATCTTCACCCGCCGGACCCTGCCCATGGCGGGTTCGGCGGTCCTCCCCGCGTCTCCCCGCACCGGGCTGGGGACACTTAACGCGAGCATCCCGACCGGATCTTCCCACCGACCCCGGTTCGCGCGCGCCCCCGGGGGACAAGCGTGGGGACCTGTACCCGACAGCGCGTGGGAAAGAGTTCCGCTGCGTGGGTTAGCTGGGTGACCTTTGGTCAGCAACTTCACTCGGCGGGGGCTCAGTTTCCGTGTCTCTGAAATGGGCGGGATAGTGGAGGCGCTCCGGGGGCTGGTTGAGAGTATGCAAAGATTAGCAACGGGCTGCGCGGGCCTGGCTGTCACTCGGCACGCGCGCCGCGAACGTGGGCTCTCCTCTGGACGGGATGGCCGCCCCGCCCCCTCACCTGAGCCCGCCCTCCCGGTCCCCAGCCCCGGCCCTGGACTCGGCGGCCGCCGGCGACCTGACGGATGCACTGTGCGAGTTTGACGCGGTGCTGGCCGACTTCGCGTCGCCCTTCCACGAGCGCCACTTCCACTACGAGGAGCATCTGGAGCGCATGAAGCGGCGGAGCAGCGCCAGCGTGAGCGACAGCAGCGGCTTCAGCGACTCTGAGAGTAAGTGTGGCCCCAACCTGGAAAGTGCTGGAGCCCAGGGAACTCCAGTAAGGAGCACGCGGGGCTCGGGTCTCAGTTTGCTGATCTGTAAACGGAGGGGTGGCGCCCAGCGAAGTGAGCCCAGGGCACCGCGCAGTCCTCGGACGCCCGCAGCTGGCGCAAGCCCCCCGGGGCTGTCCCTCGGGGGCCCCTGGAGGGCCAGCCGCGCCACCTGCCGACTGCAGTTGTCCGGAGGCCGGAGGGTTTAAGCATCTTGTCCTGACCCAGCCTGACGGGACTCCTGGAACCCAGGCCAGGCTTTCCGCACGGTTGCCTCTCCTCCCTTCCCCTGCCCTTCGCTCTCTCCGCATTTTTTTTTCCCCCAGAGTGTGTAGGGCAAGTGCCACAGGAATGGGGGTGGAGGGAGAGATGGGAGGCCACAATACTGAAGAAATTTGTGACACCAGGAAAGGTTTCATAAGATGGTGTTCTTGGGATTTTTGAAATAACTTCTTGCATTTTTTTTTCTGGCTCTGAGCTCCCAGACTCGCTGCTGCACTGCAAGCAGCTTTGAAAGATTATCTGGCAATAGGGAGTTCAAGTGTTCTAGAAAGTGCGCCTCTTCCTTCAAGCGGGTGCAAGGTGGGGATTGCCGGCTTCCACACCTCCCCAGCCCCAGCTCAGGCTGCAGAAAGACTCAGAGAGCAGAGGGACAGAGAGGTGTCCCCTGGCAACTTTCTCACATGGGAGACTACCCCTGGGTGTCTTTGTCTTAAACAACCTTGCAAGTGAGACAACTTCTTTTTGAGGATCAAGTGGTCTGTAAGGGTTATAGATATCTCTAGGTGTCAAACAGCACATCTGGTGGGGTGGCTGGGTGGCTTAGGGGGTTAAGCGTCTGCCTTCCACTCAGGTCATGATCTTAGGGTCCTGGGATGGAGCCCTGTGTTGGCTTCTCCCTCTCCCTCTGTCTGCTGCTTCCCCTGCTTTGTGTTCTTTCTCTCTCTCTGTCAGATAAATAAAATCTAACCCCCCCCCCAAACCAGCAAATTTGGTGACTTTTCAGTATTATGTGATTTTTGGTTTTCAAATTTTGTATGACTTATTATTTTTCAAAGTGAGCTTTTCTGACTTGTCCTTGAGACTTCATTCTCTAGATGACTGGCATGAATGTCACTCCCTTTGCTGCCCTTGACTCTGGAAGTGAAAGCAATGACACAATGACCTTTCCTTGTGATTCTCTTCTTTTGAAATCTGAAGCTCTTCCTTGTTCCAGGGCAAAGACACAGTCCCAGACCTCAGCTTGAGCTGTTATCCTGAAAAGAAATAAAAGGCACTCATCACCCTGCCAGGGTTTGAGTCGAAACCTGAGGTCCCTCTTGACTTTCTTTGGTAGCCCCGCCCACGAGTTAGATTTAATTGCAGCTTTTGAGGTGAACAGGAGTGCAATAGCCTGCTGTTAATTTTCTGTTTTGTATTTCTGGACTTTATGGGTAATGACTGGACCGCTTATTTTCATTTTTTAAAAAGATTTTATTTATTTATTTGACAGAGAGAGATCACAAGTAGGCAGAGAGGCAGGCAGAGAGACAGGAGGAAACAGGGTCCCTGCTGAGCAGACACCCCCGACAGGGGCCTCGATCCCAGGACCCTAAGATCATGACCTGAGCTGACCCACTGAGCTACCCAGGCGCCCACTTATTTTCAATTTTAAAGGGAAATCCAAAAACTTTTGAAATTTGTCTCAATATCTTTAGCCAAACTTAAATATGTCTCCTGCTGGGGCATGAAGCAAGTTATTCATCCAGTACCATTGTCTCCCCCACAGGAAAGAAAGCGGGGACAGTTTGTCCAGCACGGTGCTCTTGCTAAGAACAGCTCCTTTCTAGACCACAGCCACATTTGGCTGGAGAATGGTCTGAGCTGGCCCCTCAGGGGTGATTGCAGCTCCCTGGGGGTAGGATTTCAGAGTTGAGATCTGTTTTCAGGGGCCTCAAAGAGAAGGCACTCAGAAACACATTCTTAACGATTTGGGGGGAGGCATTTGGAATAGTCTGTAGATTCTCTTGGAGGGGCATGTGTGTGTATTTTGCTTTCTGCTTTTGTCAACAGTTATGCTGACCCTTAGTTTGGTAGCTGGAGGGGTAACGGGGGTGGTCTAAAGGAGGCTCAGATGACATTAGTCTTCCTTATAAATATGTAGTTTGTCCCCCATAAGACTGGTTAGAATAGTGTTGGCAGAAGCAGTGTGTATCCAAACAGTAATTTCTTGAGGAAGGTAATGTGTGTCTCGTAACTGCCACCAAGAACTGAGCGCAGATATTTATTAGATGTGTTTATCTGTTCAATGTTTTTCTGAGGAAGAGAATGTTTGAAGCCCCATTGGACCTGAGTCACATGCCTGTTTATCAATAATGGTTGTGTCTGGGGGTGCCCCTTCAAGGCACTGGGCATCTGGCCGGGTCAGTGGGGCCCAGGCTGAGTTCTGCTGGGGTACGGGGCAGTAGGTGGACCTCAGTTTCTCTAGCTGTGAAATTGGAAGGTTGCCATCTAGTAGTGCTAGTAGAAACATCCATAGGCTCATGATTAGGAAGAGAAGATTTCCTCTGTTTCATGCTTTCAAGAAGACTCATTAAAATATATATGCCAGGCTCTGTTACACAGCTCAGATACATCTGAGCCAGTGTCTCACATTTCCATACGTTACATATGCGCGGTCACCTAGTAGTACCTTGATTCTTTGCCTTCCACCTATGGCTCTGTCCCTCAGAAAAGGTAGCCACCGTACAGGATGGCTCAAAGCAGCAAGTCTGGTTTTTGTTTTGTTTTGTTTTTAATTTATTCATTTGACAGAGAGAAACACAGCTAGAGATGGACCACAAGCAGGGGGAGTGAGAGAGGGAAAAGCAGGCTTCCCACTTTTAAGGACCCCTGGGACTCCTGGACCATGACCTGAGCTGAAGGCAGATGTTTAACAACTGAGCCACCTGGGTGCCCCAGCAATTCTGTTTTTTGAAGAACCCTTCCTTGGGGGCATCTGGGTGGCTCAGTCTATTACGCGTCAGACTCGATTTTAGCTTAGGTCATGGTCTCAGATTTGTAAGATTAGGCTGCATGTATGGGGCTCTGTGCAGAGCTTGCTTAAGATTCTACCTCTCCCTCTGCCCCTACCCCCTCCACCCCCCCCAAAAAGAAAAAACCAAAAGAACCTTTTCTTTTTTCACTAAACCATAATAAAAAAAAAATAGGGTTGCTTACATCCAAAGAGAAAACATAGAAATTCCTTCCATCCAAAGAAGCCAATTACTTAGATAGAAGAATGTACATTTAATAAAGAAATATTCCTGTTCCCACTTGCAGGGTCTCTGCCAGAGACGTGAAGAGGACCAAAATGGAAGTTGCAAGATCATGCCACATTATGGGTGGCATTCAAATGGGGGTTGATCAAAATAGGCTTGTCCCTCTCCTCTAGACTTGGGTCCAGCAGGTAATCTCAGATACTTTGGGGGAGCTGTCAACGTCAGCAGTAAAAGGGCGGTGTAATTAGGAGCTAGGGCTGTTGTTTGAACTTGATCCTTAGAGGTGCCCCAGAGGTTGTAAACATCTTTGGTTTGAACTTCCTTTCAAAAAATATACTGTTTTTCAGTATTTTCAGAACTGTAAATGCGCATCATGATTCGTCAAATATGCCTAATGAAATTTTCACTCATGCTTACTAAGTTTTAACCAATGGGTCAATTTGTGTTTCCACTGAATGATTTTATATGAGGTTTATAATATTAACTTGAACTTCAGAAGGTGGTAGGAACTTCTATCTGCTGTGTTGGGGTTTCGCACACCTTTTCCCTTTGAATGGGGGTGGGAGGGGGAGGTGTTTTGCTACTTAACAGGAAGGATGCGAGGGATATTGTGATATTGTAGAGCCATTTTAGGGAATGAGGACCCGGCTCCTTTAGCATGTGTGGGACCAGAGCATTTGTATATCTTTGCCTAGACTCTTCCAGCTTGCACGCCTGCTGGACGCTGGGTGCCAGCATGATAGTGTCTTGGCCGCTCTGGCATGGGAGCTCCAGAGAATGCAATCTGAGTTTGTTCAAGCCAGGAGAGAATGAGAGCTTGGGAGCCCTCGGCCAGTGCTGGCTTGCTGGTAGGGGTCCCAGGTGGGGGAACGGGGGCTCACTCTGGTGGAGACCTGGAGAGGTGTGGAGAGGGTTGAAAGGAAATTCATCCCCCTTCCCCAACTCCCACCATTCCCTGTGGCAAAAGGGAAACAGGGCCAAGGCTTTCTTTTTCCCAGTTAATTACTATAGTTTGCTTGTCTTCAACGTGTGGGATTGTTCTATATTTACAGAAGCTCTGGGCAAGGTTTGCCGTCTGTGGCTTCCCTCTGGAGCAGCCCACGTCGTGCTAACCCTAAATTACCTTTCTCCCCACCCCCACGCACAGAAAGCACAACTACCTTTTAAACAAGCTTCCGTTCTGACAGCTGAGTTTCTCAGCTCTGTTGGTGAGCACTAAAGTTGGGTGTCTGTTGAATATGCTGACATTCCTTCAGCTGGTGTCTTGGAAAACTTGGTCCGTGAGCTCAAGGTTCCTGGCTTCAGCTTGCCAAGGTTGACTTGCCCAGGACATTTCTGATGGGGCTTGGAGATGCTTGTGAGATGGGGGTTTATAGCTGATTGAAGCAGCTGCTGTGGAACCCTGAAATATCTAGTCTTATCACCTACCAAGGTTCCCCATATCATGCCTGTACATGCCCCCCTCATAGCAGCACGTGACCCTGGAGTGGGGCGGTCATACATCAATCCGCTCTCAGCCAGCAACGCCATGCTGTCATTTCATCAGACTAACTGGCTGTTGTTTTGCAAGGCATGGAGTTCAGAGGAGTGAAAAGATCAGCAAGTGAGGCTTTCCTCACCTTTTCATCGACCACAATGCCTTCCATGAGATCTTCATGGAGGGTGCTTCATAAAAATCCGTGAAGTTTTACTGGATAAAAGCAAGGTCTAGAGGTTAGGCTGCTTCTGTGCTGGTGGTTTGTTGTAGGGACCGTTATTCTGGGGTGCCTCTGAAGATAAGCTTCTCTTAAGAAGTTTGTTACTCTCCGAAGAAGAGGAGGAAGCCCGGCCCCAGAATCTTGATGGTTACTGTTCTCTCTGGTGACTTCGCCTCGTCTGGTCATGTCATCCTCCCTTTCGCCAGGAACTTTAGAATAAAACCATGAAACCTATAGAAATCATACATGGAGCACCTAGTTATTCCTCTTTTGCTGAAGGAGAAACTGAGGCTTAGAGGTGAAGTGATTTTTATAGGGTCACACAGTTGTCATGGCCTCCCATCCCGTATGTCTCTACCGTGGCAGCTTCTGCTGGGCTTCTTAGTAGCTTTGGGCTTCTTGAAGTTGCCTTTCTTGTGAATGACGTGTGTACAGTGTTATTACAGAGTGGAACTAAACTGTAGGTAGGGTTGGCTCAAGGAATGTGTGGGTTCATTTCCTGTTGATGGGTGAATATTTTGGAGCCCGGAGTCAGGTCTGGCTCAGACTGTGCCCTGCAACTCATGGAGAGAGAGAGGGCTCAAGGTGCGGCAGTGTGCCCGTGTGTGAGCCTGTGTGTGTGGTTGGGGAGGTGTCGGGAGGGGGGAAGTGGGGAAGTGAGGACATGCTGTGTTGACATGCCTGCGCGTGGGGCGTGTGTGTGTGTGTGTGTGTGTGTGTGTGTGTGTGTCTGTGTCTGTGTGTGTTTATATATAGATATTGTAACCTACTATTTTTTTCTCTCCCTCCCTCATTGGGGGAGTAGCATGAGTTCATTAGTAGTAAGAGGAACTTCTGGTTATTTTAAGTTTGGTTTGCAACCGAATTTATTAGGCAAGTAACAGCCTGTTTGTCTATATATTTTCTAAGTTTGAGGAAAATACTTGGATCAAAAAGGCATTTTCACACCAAGCTTTAAAAGGCCAAGAGGTCCACTGTGCTCATTCTCTACAGAATCTCAAAATCACCCGAGTGACCCAGAATTTTTCCCAAATCCTCATTAGGTTCTTTTTTCTTCCCCTTCCAGTTTGCAGTGGCCTTTTCCATGTCGAGATCATTCCTTCCCCCAAAACTCAATGGCACTGGTCTACTTGCCTGTGAGGAAAAACAAATTGTGTGTGCGTGTCTCCCCCTCCCTCATCCCCACTCCCCCCAAAGGATGAGTATATGTGGCTGGAAGATTGTCGAGGAGTTGGAGCAGAGAAGAGGTGAAGTCCAAAGTCAAGGCAAGGGCTGGTGGTGCGGGGTGGGGTGGAGTGAGGTGTGGCAAAACCGGCTCTTAAGGACCAAGTGCTTCTGGGAGATAGAGAGCAGAGGTGTGGCCACTGAAGTCTGGGCCAGCAAGTCTCTGGGCTGGGCACTCTGGACGGGGGATAGTGGCGATGGTCTTGGTGTTCCGCAGAACCACTGATTATGTGCCACATGCCTCATATTCCTTCCTTAGGGCTCAGTGGTCTGGCCATGAGGCTAGGCTCCCCGGGGCCCTCTGTGGTTTTCCTGTCCCTACATCTCACCTCATCTTTTCCCTTCAAGTTTCTCAGGTTCTGTTTGTGGGGGTTCTCCCTGCAGCAGGGCATCGAACAGTAATGCTGTTCTGTCCGTCTACAACAGATGTGACCCCTTTCTTATCTGTAAGGGAAAGGCTTTCCCTTGAGAAAATCCAGACTGCTCTAGAGTTGGGCTCAGCTGACAATGAGTTCCACGGAGTGCAAGTGTCCTGAGAAATACTAAAGCGCTGTCATGAAAAACGTGGACAACAGTTCAGTTTGAGAAATAAGGCCAAGCTGGTTTGTCATGAGACTTCTCAGGGACATTGGGTAGGAATCTCCAGGGGTGCTCAGTGTTTCTCAGACTTAGTTGACCACACGGTTCTTCTTTCCAAAGGACCGTGGAATATATTTTTGGGGACATATAAGTGTGAGGTTTGGCATTTAGTAGGTGTTCCTCGTCACAGCTCTGAAAAGTGACTGGTCCTTTTAGGTGACCTGGGCTGGACCTCTGAAGGGAGAAAAAGATCGGGAAGGTTGGGCATGTTTGGAAGAGTGGACAAGATGAGTGTGTAGGTCAGGAAGACACGATGGCGCTGGGGCCACTGGTCAGGGGGGTGGGAGGAAAGGGAGCCAGTGCAGTGCCTTCTCTCACCTGAAGAGCCTTTCCGGAGCTCATCTCTGCCACAACCATGGCTGGCTTTGTGTTTGGTTTTAACCAGGACCACTGCTACTCTGTGACCTCAGAGGCCACATCCTGCTTCCGCTGGCTGCTCTGCCTTTGAGCCCTTCGAGTGGGTGCAGCTCAGCCGTCAGCTCCCTTCTCGTGTCCCAACCACGTGGCTGGGCTGCCTGTGGGTTCGTTTCCTCCTCCTTGGCAGGGCATAGAAGTAGACTCTCAGAACTTAAGAGCTAGAAGGATTAGGAAGCCTTCCCATTTTCTTGGTAGCTAAGCTGAGATTCAGAGATACTGTGTTGCTCAAGGGCCCCTGAGTCCCTAAGTAGTTGGCTTTGACTCCAAGCACAACTCTGTCTCTGGGATCTTGCCTTGCTCTGCTCTGGTCTTTGGGGTATGACAACAGAGGAAGCCACAGAATCACTCCAAGTGCTTATAATTGACAACCCTAGAAGAACTATGTAGCTCTGACCCTCTAGCTTACCTTAGAGTGTAGGTTCTTAGGAAAACCACAACAAAGACTCTCTTGAACAGGCAGGGAAGGAGTATTACTACTATTTTTTAAACATTTCCTTGGAAGATTGACTTATTTTAGAGAAAAAGAGAGAGAGGGAGGGTGGGGGAGGGGCAGAGGAAGAGGGAGAGAGAATCTCAAGCAGGTTTCCTGCTGAGCGTGGAGGTGGCGCAGGGGCGGGCTGGATCTCCCAACCCAGAGACTGTCACCTGAATCGATATCAAGGGTCAAGACACTCAACCGCTTAACCGACTGAGCCACCCAGGCACTCCCAGGAGGGAGGGTTGTTAGCTAATGGGATCCAACCTTGTATTTGTGTTTTAGGGCATTCAGAGGGCAGAAGGAACATTTTTTAGGAAGGACGATTCTTTAGATCTAAAATCCCAACCCTACTGCCCCCCTACCCCCCATCAGCCAAGCACTGGCTGGATTGTCAGTTAGACACCTGGGCAGTGGGCTCCTGTGTGTTTCGAAGAAGGCCGGTCTGGTCATGACAATCTTAACCCACTCTTCATTCTTTAGGGATGCAAGGTCCTTGGTGTGCAACACACACACACACACACACACACACACACACAGGCACACTCCTGTTCCTCAAACCATTTTGGGGACGTAAATATAAAATCTGGAAATCAACCTGTTTTCTTTATAACTTTGTTCTGTTTGGAGAGGAGCTCTTGGTTATCAGTAGACCATGGCCTGAAAACCACGTGGAATGAGTTACGTTTTCTTTCCTAAAAGGTGCAGATTCGCTGTACAGGAACAGCTTCAGTTTCAGTGATGAAAAACTGAATTCTCCAACGGACAGAGAGGCTCTGCTCTCCCCGGGGGGCAGTTCTCGGAAAGGTAGGCTCCTTAGCTGCCCTGTGAGGTTTTGGCTTCCTTACTGCTTTCTCCCCCTTCATCTCCTCCTCTCCTCCCCCTTATCCCTGACCAATCTTCCCCAAATGTGTGAAAGAAATAGAACTAACACCCTGTCCGGGACGGTGTGAAGCACCGTTAGTTCTTTCTTTCTCAGGATTCAGATCAGTGTGAAAATGAATCAGATAAATGGGGGGTGGGAATGGGCAGAGAACAAGAAACCAAATAAGCAGGGAGGGAAAACCTGTATTCTCCAGACTCGGCTTTCTCTCACTGCCAGAGGACAGTGCTCGCTCCCGGACTAGAAAACAGCAGCGGTTAGGATTTGCAGAAAGTGGGCTTCTTTTCATTGCCATTAAGTAGTTGACCAACGCTTTCAGATTACAAGTTTAACAAGTAAATGGGGCCATCCTCATGAGACAAATGATGATCTGACATGATTTAAAATAGCAACCCCATCCTGGCTCTCTTGTGATATTAATAGACCTAAAAAGGTTTTTAAAGATGCATGAGCAGTTTCTTAATTTTTGGAACTTCTCAAGTGTCTCCAGCTAGAGAGCTGAATGTTCTGTTATATTGGACAAGTGCCCCTTTGAAAACAAAAGTTGTTTTTTCCTTAAGGAACATTATACTTGCTGAAAATAGTTGCAGAATGCAATAAAAATGGAACAGAGTTAAAAAAAGAAATATGAAGATCCTATTAATTTTCTTACTCTTGGCATTAAGGAGGAATTTCCCTCTTTCTCAAAAGAGTGATTTTTAAGGAAATTCTCCTCTCAACAGAGCAGTGTTAGCAAGAGCCCCGGGGACTGCGCCATTGTTCAGCTCCCTGAGGGTAGAACAGAACTATTGAATTCAGAGAGCTGGAGCAGTCTAGGAAGTGGCTTCAAACGTGCCCAGATTTGCTACCTGATCCTCCAGAGACAGGAATTAAAGAGGGAGAAAAAGCTGTAGTGGCAAACTGACTTTAAAAGCTAAGACAATGAGCTGTTTGTAGCCAGCAAGGGTTAATTAATAAAACCATCCCGGAAAAAGCAAGATGAGAACCTGCTGCCTTTGCGGCCACCTGGATGGGAGGGGGGTCTCCTGGGCCTGCAAGCCTCCCATCACCTTCCCCTACCATTTTGACAAAGCACAGTGGCTCTCTGGTCCTTCCTGTCGGAGGGACCCCGAGGGCGGCAGCGGTGCCCTGGGGTGACAGCGCACGGAGATGAGGCGGAGCGGGGACACTGACTCCAGGTGCCCACTCCACACGGTGCCATGCTTACCGAATATTTTTTGACAGATAACTCAAATCTTACAGAATCGAAAAATCAAAACTTTTTAAGATTACATTTTTTTTTTTTACTTATTTGAGAGAGAGCAAGGCAGAGAGAGAGAGAGCACAAGCAGAGGGAGAAGCAGGCTCCCCACTGAGCAGGGAGCCCGATGTGGGGCTCGATCCCAGGACCCTGGGATCATGACCTGAGCCAACGCAGATGCTTCAGCCACTCAGCCATCCATGTGCCCCAAAATTGGAACTTTTTATCCCTCCCCCAGCCCCTCATTCCCCTTGCCCTTTTAAGGTAGTGAAGGGGGATTCTCATTCCAGGATGTTGGGGAGGGGGTGGCATGGGGGCTGATGAACTGAAAAAAACCAAGAAGCCGACATTTCGGCGAATCTTCAGAGTCAGTGCCTGGGTTGACCGTAAGTAAAGTCCAGAGCAGACACTGAGCACTGAGGGGTGGTAATACCACACTTGAAAATAATGTCTCTGTAGATGTGGGGACAGGGTCACATCATCCTGGGAACCGAGGGCGGCACGAGCTGTCGTTGATAATGGAAACTGAAGGTCGACTCTTGTTTTTCAGCCAAACTAGGAGACACGAAAGAGCTAGAAGACTTTATTGCTGATCTCGACAGAACATTAGCAAGTGAGTACCTGCCTGGTATTAAAAAAAAAAAAATCAAACAGAAAGCCAACCACCGATGCTGATAAATATTTGCCAGCTCGCCTAGAGGCAGGAAGTTACATCATGGGGCTTCTTTAGGTTCTCAAACAGAACCCTGGTGGCCCAGAAAGAAGTTCTTAGGATAGGCTTGCGTTCATGTAGATCGTGGGCCTCTCCAAATGGTGAGAACAGACCACCGGCAAATGATGACATTTTGTTTGAGAAATGCACAAGAGTGGCGAGGGGAGGATGGGCGCTTTACCACCACGATGGCCCGGCAGCCTTTTCACGGGAGAAATGAGCCGACCGACCACAGAAGCCGTATGCTAACAGGCTGGATGGTTCCATCCCATGGGCCGGGGAAGTCCCCCCAGGTTAGATCAGGGGCTTGGGGGAGGTCTGACTTCTAGAGCGTTGGGTCCCAAAAGAAAGGGTGGGCCTGGGAAGACCCTGTAACGGAAGGCCCAGGCCAGTCAGTGAAGGCCCTGGGTGAAGCGCACACGCCCGTGTTTCCCGCTGGACGGTGGCACTAACGGCACACCTTTTGTGTGACTGAAACTGTGGGGAACTGAAGATAGTACACCGTAACTACAACGTGTGTGTGTTTGGGGAGGGGGGATTGTCCAGAAGATGGGGCCCTGAGATCAGTCTACCCACTCGGTTTCAATAGGAAAGGATTGCAAGAGCCCGAAGGATCAGCTAGAGCTTCCGGGACACAGGTTTCAGCAGCTGTACTCTTGGCGGGCCGTAGGTTTTTGTCCCCGCCTCTTTAATTTTTCAACGAAAGAGTTGATTTTCCCCAAGAAATACATTATGCTATACTCTGCCAGGTCAGACCTGAAAAATTAGATCCACATCTAGTTATTTAAAAGTGACTCTGTGCCTCACACCAAGACCTAACGATAGGGTGGGAAGCCCTGGTGTATTTTCTCTTCGTTGGAGAATTTTATGGCTGGTTCTCTTCCATGCCATACCATCCACCCCACCAAAAGACCAAGGCCTGTTTTGACAGAGATTCTGGTAATTACAGCGCAGTTTGTGTGAGACCCAGGTCACAGGCCTCGCAGTTCGCGGACGCTGCAGCCGGTCGTACCTGTTAACCGGCCTACGTCACGTGGGGAGCCACGAGTACGTGTGGTGACTTGATACCTTTGTATGATGGCGGGATCTGGTTAAGCATAGGAACTGGAAACCTCTCTGAGAGGGTAACCTTATTTATCCCCTCTTCACAGGCATGTGAAGCCAGGAGAAGTTCTGGGCCCTTTCATCATAAGGGGGAAGCTTCGGAAAGCTCCAAGGACCTGGTAAAATCAGCGGCAGAATTTGCTACCAGAGCCCACAGGGAGGAGCTCACCTACCCCCCGGCTGTGCTCTGGCTTGTCCTGACACCAGCCTTTGAGGGCATCTCTGGGCAGTTTAGACAGTGACCCTGACTTGGTTTACCGGCTTGCAGCGTTTTAGAACAGATGATCCATGCTAATATTCTGGAACCTAGCTTTCCTATAATTTAAAGTGCTTTTGAACATATCTGTAATTAATTATATATAGTTGGAAACAGTAATATGCTTTTCCCAGTATAATATATTTTTGTATGCAAATAAAATTTGAACCAGAGTCTGTATTTTTGTAAATTTCCTTTTTTTTCTTTATTTCTTTCAATATCTCCCCATTCGAATAATCCCCTGGTGGGACTAAAACGCCCCTTGACATCTGCCAGGGCCTCGGGTGCTGCCAGGCTGCGCTGGACAATAGGCTCAGGAATTCAAGCATCACTTTGGAGCTCCTTCAGTACTCCAGAGGGAAATGCTGGCGTAGGATTCGTGGGAAACTTTTTAATTTGCGGACTGGGGTTTTTTTTTATTGAGGTATAGTGGATGTACAGTGTTCTGTTAGTTCCAGGTGTCCGACATTGTGATGTAGCAGTTCTGTGCGTTACCAGACGCTCACGGCGGTAAGCCTGTCTGTCACCATAGGAGGTATTACGATATGAATGACTATAGTCCCTGTGCCGTACTTTTCAACCCTTTGACCGAGGTTTATGGTTTTGATGGAGGTTCCATCTCTATTCTCCTCATATCTTCCCACCTTCTCAGGTGCCATGGGCACTTTCCTTCAATTAAGGAAAATAGTCGTTGCACTCAAAATCCAGGACTGAAACATGAAGGAATGTTGGGGCAGCTGGAGGATTTGAAAATGATGGTGCTCTTACCAGATCTGTGTGCTGAGGAAGATTTGATGGTGTTGGTCTTGATGCTTGTGTTGCGGTGGCTTCCATGGGGCCGGACGTCCTGCACAGGGGTGGGCTTTCCATGCGGAAGCCAATGGCCACCTCCCCTCCTGCCACCTGCCTCTTGGGGAGGATGAATCCAGAGCACAAAACCAGGAAACTTCCTAATTTTCTTATCTATGCTTTTCTACCTTTAAAACCTCTAAAGCAGGGGCGCCTGGATGGCTCGGTTGGGCAACTAACATCTTGATTTCGCCTGCGGTCATGATCTAAGGGCTGTGAGATTGAGCCCCGTGTTGGGCTTTATGCTCGATGGGGATTCTCTTTTCCTCTCTCCCTCTCTATCCCCCCTCCTTATGTGAGCATGTGTGCTCACTCCCTCTAAATAATAATAAAACCTCAAAAATAACCAGACCTTACTTGGATAATGGAACCAAGTTATTTATGAACTCCAATTCTTATATGTTCTATAGGATACAATTCCAAAACGTAAGTACTCAGAATTTTATTTATATCTTCAAAAGCTAAGTACCATATTTGATCTGTGTTTTAGGGCATCAGAAAACTACATGGCCTTTTCTTTAACCTTTTCCTCAGTTTCTGGGAAGGCTTTTGGGTGGAGCCCAATTTTTTTTTTTTTTTTCTTTATTGAAGTGTAGTTCACATGCCTTAACATTCATTCTTTTAAGGGTACAATTCAGTGTTTTTAGCATATTCACAGAGCTATACAACATCACCAGTGCTTGATTCTGTTGTCTCTATGGATTTCTTTATTCTGAACGTTATGAATAAATAAAATCATATTGTATGTGACCCTTCAAGTCTGGTTTCTTTCTCTTAGCATACTGTTTTCAAAGTTTATCCATGTTGTGCATGAATCAGTACTTCATTCCTTTTTATAACTGAATAATCCACTGTATGGATATGCTACATTTTGTTTATCCATTTATTAGTTGAGGGACATTTGGGTTGTTTTACTTTTTTGGCTAATGAATAATGCCATTACGAACACTCATGTACAAGTTTTTGTGTGGACGTATTTTAAAATATCTCTGGGGTATGTAACTTGAAGTGGAATTGCAAGGCCATCTGATAATCCTATATTGAACTTTTTGAGGAATTGCCAAACTTTTCTGTTGCAGCTGCACCATTTTACATTCCCATCAGTACTCTGTGTGGGGGTGCTCATTTATCCACATCCTCACCAACACTTGTTATCCTCATAACCATCCTCTTGGTTATGAAGTGGTATCTTTTTTTTTTTTTTTTAAAGATTTATTTGACACAGAGAGAGATCACACATAGGCAGAAAGGCAGGCAGAAAAAGAGAAGGAAGCAGTCTCCTCGCTGAGCAGAGAGCCCGATGTGGGACTCGATCCCAGGAACTTGAGATCATGACCCGAGCCAAAGGCAGAGGCTCAACCCTCTGAGCCACCCAGGTGCCCCTGAAGTGGTATCATACTATTGTTTTGATTTCCATGTCCCTGATGACAAATGATATTGAGTATCTACTCATGTACCTATTGGCTCTTTGTGTATCTTCTTTGGAGAGATGTCCATTCAAATCCCTTACACATTTTTAAATTAGGTTGCCTCCATTATTATTGATCTGTAGGAGTTCTCTATGTATGCTGTGAGTTCCTTATCAGGGACTGGGGATACGTGATTTGCAAAGATTGTTTCCTATTTTGTAAGTTGTCTTTTCACCTTTTTGTTAGTGTCCTTTGAAGCCCCAAAGTTCTAAATTTTGATGCTGTCCAATTTATTTTTTTCTTTTGTCACTTATGCTTTTGATGTCATATCTAAGAAATCATCGCCTAATTCAAAGTCACAAAGAGATAATCATGTTTTTTTTGTTTATTTTTTAGGAGTTGCTTAATTTTTGACAATTCTTACATAATACAAATCTTACATTTAGGTTTTTGATGTACGTTGAAATACTTTTTGTATATGACATGAGTTGCGGTCCAATTCCATTCTTTTACATGTAAATATCCAGTTGTCATTGTGCTATTTGTTAAAGATACTGTTTTTTCCTCATTGAATTGTGTTGGCACATGCTGAAAATCAGTATGGATTTATGGATGGACTCTCAGTTCTATTCCAGGGATCTCTATGTCTATCCTTACTCCATGCCACACAGTCTAGGTTACTATAGATTTGCAGTAAACTTTGAAATCAGAAAGTATGTTTCCTCCAAGTTTGTCCTTCTGCAAGATGATAATGGCTATTCTGGCTTCCTTGTATTTTTATGTAAATTTCAGGATCAGCTTGTCAATTTCTACAACAAAACGTAGCTGGGATTTTCAAAGAGATTGCATTGAATTTCCAGATCAGTTTGGGTTGCCATCTTAACAACATGTCTTCCTTCTAATTCATGAACATGAAATAGCCTTTCAATTTATTTAGGTCTTCTTAATTTCATCCAACTATGCTTTGTAGTTTTTAGTGCATGAATCTTGGACCTTTTTTGGGGGGTCAAATTTATTCCTAAGTATTTTATTCTTTTTGATGCTATTGTAAATGGAATTATTTTATTCCATAATTTGATTTTCAGGTGTTTTTTTTGTTTTTTGTTTTTTTTGCTAGTGACTTGACTTTGCATATCTTGATTTTGTATCTTGTAGCCTTGCTGTACCTGTTTATTCGAATTGTTCTTTGTGTGTGGATTTTGTATAAATATATGTACAAAATCATACCTTTCCCATATAGAAATAGTTTCATCTCTTCCTTTTGGTGTGACTGTGTCTTCCATTCTCTCTGTTGCTTCACTGCCCTGGCTAGAACCCCAGCACAATGATGAAAACTAGTGAAAAGGCACACCGATGCTTATTCCTGATCTTTGAGGAAGAGCTTTCAGTCTCTCACCATTAAGTATGATGGTGGTTGTGGAAATATTTTTCTTTTTTAATCAAACAAGCCCTTGTCTTGTTTTCTAAATATAATTTTTTCATTACATGGAACTGTTTCTTGTTTATGCTTGGGAGCTTTATTTGCTTTGGATAAATCTTTTTTCATCAGGATACCAGTGGCTGTTCATTGTCACTGTCACATTTTTTTTTTAATTAAAGATTTCATTTACTTATTTGACAGAGAGAAACACAGCTAGAGAGGGAACACAAGCAGAGGGACTGAGAGAGGGAGAAGCAGGCTTCCCGCCGAGCAGAAAGCCCGATGTAGGGCTCGATCCCGGGTCTCTAGGATCATGACCTGAGCTGAAGGCAGTCGCTTAATCAACTGAGTCACCCAGGCGCCCTGTCACTGTCACTTTTATTACTAGCTTCTTTCATTGAGGATCTACCTGCATTTGGCAGTTCTTTCTTTATGGTCTCCTGGAGCTGGAACTCCCCAAGTGCAGGGTATGTGGCATTCTGGACTGTCCCGAAGATAAGGTCAGTACTTTGGGTAAAAGATGTGTATTCCTTTAGGGCATTGGTGGGGTGAGGGTCGTTTGTATTTTATAAACTTCTGTTGGAGGAATAACTGCGGAACAAGCTGGCTGTTGGCCATGTCACAACTTGGGGTTCTGGCTATGTTAAAAAGAATGTTTTTAATATTTCCCAAGATGCATTTTAAGGAGCACATTCCTAACCTGTTTTGCAAAATAGATATTAAGATCATAGGTACTTGAAAAATGCTGCATGATAGGTATTCCACTTTGAGATCTCATGCACATTAGTGCATAAAATACTTAGGGTTCAGTGTAAATTGATGAATCAGAGAACCCAAGTATAGTGGCTTGAATAATACTAACAAGGGAGCAGTACAGGGCTGAGTGCCTTACTGGTCCAAAGGGCTGCTCCTGCTCTTGTCATCACATTCACATTCCACCCAGCACAAAGGAGAAAAAGCTAGGCAAGCACAGGCTTATTTCTTTCAATGACATGACTAGAAGGGGCACAAATTCCTCTGCTCATATCTCCTTGCCCAGATCTTAATCAGATGGTCATTCCCAGTTATAAGGGAGGCTGGGAAAAAAAAGTCTTTAGCAGGGCTAACATTTGAGAGTTTTATATTTGAATAAAGACCAAGAGGATGGTACTAGAGGACAGCTGGTCATCTCTGCCACAGAATATTCAAAGGCTTTGAGAAATGCTATAGCTAAAAGACTTTTTTTTTTTAAGCTAGCAATAATGCATAGCATATAAAGGAAATGCCATTGTAGATAAACCGGAGAGCCAACAAGCATCCTTTGCAAACTGCTGAATTGTTATGTAGAGAGTGTCAGCCAGCGGGCTTTTCTGGAACAGAACAGGACCAAATATAGAGCATGCAGAGCTGGTAGGATGCGAATAGTCTGTTTTTGAGCTTGGGAAATTGGTGTTCTAACTTCTGGGAGAAATAACTAAAGCAAAACAAAACAAAAAAATGTGACACACACCCAAAGTAAGAGTATTGAGTGCCAGCCCAAATATTCATTCACCAGCCAGCCCTCTGGGGTGGGACGGAGGAACCAATAGACACCTCTTCTTGGGGAATGATGATGGAGGCTGGCTTCCTAGCACACCGGTCCCAAGCGTGAGAGGGCACATCTGAGCAGGCGGGGGGAGGGGGGAGCAGTCGGTGGTGATGGGTGGCCGACTGGCAATCAATCAAGACTGGGGAGGCTGGTGAGATTCCTCTACAGAAATATCCTTCTGGGGATGGGATGGGAAAAAAGACAAAGCACGGGCTTTCAAACTAGACCAGGTTAAAATCTCACAGTGCCACGTTGCATCTGGGCAACCTTGGGTGAGTGTATTCTCCTTTCAGAGGCTCTGTTTCCTTATTTATAAAATGGCAGTGTGAGTCGGTCTCCTGGGGGTCGTCGTGAAGAACAAATACAGAAGGTGTAAAGCCTCTAGCACTCTTCCTCCCCTCTCCCGGTATCACAAGGATATTGGGCTCCTGGACCGAGAGCAAAATTAAGTTCCACCTCCCGTTTCAACCCCACTGTTCCTCATCTGATCGAAGAAAGCCCCCCTGCTCTGGTCTCATGGGGCTGGAGGGAGCCAGGCAGGGAGAGAAGACAGGACCAAGGGCAGGGAGAGAGACTTCAAGCTGCTGTCTTGCCATGGACTGGATTCGGGTCTCTCTGTGCCTCAGTTTCCTCCAGGTTCAGCCCCTACAGTCAACAGGGCTCTGGCCCTACCTCACACTTGCAGCTCTTCTCTGAGCGGCAGATGAGGTCTTTTCCTTGGTTTTTCAGTATGTGTTTCTTCCACACCCTTCTCCAAAATGTTTTCCTTTGCTAATTTATTTGGCTAAAAGGGTTTCTGGTGACAGACACCAAACAGGAAATGGCTGTCATGGCTCCTGTCTGCAGCTCTGGTGTTTTTTTTTAAGGCTTTCTCCTACATCGCTCACCTCCTCTGCGTTGCTTCGTATTGATTTACGTGCAGGGCTAAGTGGAAGGGGAAAGGGAAAGGGAAACATATTTTTAGAAGGGAACATTTTCCTTCAAGTTCAAAGGTAATTAGAGGTTAAGGATTATGTACAATGGCAGTGTTAGGTGGCTTCTTTCCACCACAGGGCCTTTGAACACACAGTTCCCTCTGCCTAGGAGGTTCGCTCTTCTCTCTTTTTCTAGTTAATTCTACTTCTTTAGGATTAGCTCTGAGCATCATATCCTCAGAAAGCCTTCCTGCCTGCCCTCCCTTTCCCCACTCTTGGCTGGCTCCTTGCTGCTTTTCTGATAGAGCCCTCTTTAAGCACACTCATCCTGGTTTCTATGAAATGGTCATTAATGTGGTTTGGGGGGGTTATTTTCTCCCCACCCTCCTGCAAGTGGACCAGAAGCTCCATGAAGGCAGGGACTATCCCTGGTTTGGCTTGCCATTGCATTGTATCCCCAGTGCTTGACATGGCTCATGGTACAAAGTAAGTGCTCAGTCTAGACCTGTTGAAGGAATGAGGGAAACTTCTCATCTCTTCCACAGCCCAGGCGGGATGGGCATCGGCAGTGTCTGTAGAGTGCCTCCTCTGCTCTATCCCCTCTCTCCCCTTGTTTTTTCTGCTTCCCCTCCCCCAGGGTCTTGCTCCCATCCCACCAAAGCCTGTGAAGGATCGATCCAGACCCAGATTGAGACCCAAAGGAACAGTCCTTTCCCAGCTACTTCTCATTTATAGGGCGAGAAGGGATCGTTGAAGACAGAGAGAACTTTGAGGTCCAAAGGAACAAATCTTTACTGGTAGAATTTTAGATACCCTAACTGGTACTACAGGGAAAGAGGCAGACTTCCTAGTCACTAGGGAGATGTCTGATGTTGGGCAGACCCTAATCCTGACATAGCATTTTTTTTTTTAATTTGATTTATTTATTTGGGAGAAAGAGAGAGAAAGCACAAGCAGCGGGGAAGGGCAGAGGCAGAGACAGAAGCAGAACACCCACTGAGCAGGGAGCCTGGTGAGGGACTCGATGCCAGGATCACGACCTGAACCAAAGGCAGAGGCTTGACCGACTGAACCGCCCAGGCGGCCCTGACAAGATACCTTTTCCAAGAACACCAAAATTCTAACGTCAATAAGATCTGTGCCCCATTGCGGACAGAATACTGTGAGCACACCGAGTGTGTGGGAATGTGTGCGTGCATGCACGGGTACGCGTGAGCTTGTGTGTACTTGCTTGGCTGTGCACGTGTGTGCAAGTGTGTACATGGTGTGCATGTGTATGTTATGGATTAGTTAGGAGGAGGCAGAAGCCACGGGCTCTGGTTTGGAAGATCCAACGGAAAAAGCAGGGCCGTGAGAGGGTCTGGGGTTGAGCTGCTCCCTAGACAGTTAGGCTCCCTGGGGGCTGGGTTGACCCTCCCTCCAATGGGCTTGTCCTTGCTGATCAACATTGCAAAATAGGATTCCTTTTGTAATTGAGTTTTCATGCCTCACAGGGGAAGGGCACTTGTGCTCCCTGGAGACGTGTGACCTGTTGTCCTAGGCCCCATGCCAAAGCCTGTTCTAAAACCAGGAGATCAAGACTTGGGTGTAGATTCTAAGTATAAGGAAGCCCCTACCCAGCCAAGAGTGGGTCTGGGAGGGGCAGGACCAGAGGGTGACCCCTCACTGGTCAAGGGTATGTGGAGGCAAGGCCTTGAGCAGCAGAAGGAGGTCCTGGGAGCCCAGTGTGGGGAGGGGAGCATCAGAATCCTTAAGGAAGGGATTCTGAGTGAGAAGACTGCCCCTGCTTAGGAAAGCAGGAGTGTGGAGTGAGTTCCTGGGTTAACTTGGGTAGCCGACATGAGTTCAGGATCATTCTGGAAGGGGTGTCAGCCACACACCCCTCAAACTGAAAAAGGGCTGCCATCTGATCCCGTGTCCCAGCCCGGCCCCTGAGCCGCTGTGCGTCCTTGGGCTGATACACAAGAAGCTCAGCTAGTCACACTGTCTCATTTGAAGCACCAGAAAATGGACCCGGGGCCAAGTGGTTAAGTGACCCTTAAACAAAAGTCTCAGACAAAAAGGGTTCAGGAAGGGGAAATCAGAGACGTAAATGCACCAGAGGGAAAATGAGCTCCCCAAACCTGAATTATAATTAACCGTCACTATCTCAAGATCTGGGCCTGATGGAGAGATTAGCGGAGCCCAGAAGGACATTCGTTTACCAATTGCTCGAGCACAGATAAGAGAAGTTGCGTAAGGCCAGCGGGCTGGGGAGCCCGGGAGCAGGCAGGCCAGGAAAACACTCTGGGAGGGAGGTCACCTTGATCTGAGGAAGCCCATTGTGCTAAGATTAGAGTCTGCCCTCTGAGAGGCTCCGACGCTGGTGCTGGCGAGGGCCAGGGCCCGTGGAGCCCAGGGCACATGGGAAAATGAGAGCTTGCTCTTTCTCTGATTTTTATTTTTATTTTTTTTATTTTTTAAAGTAAAAAAATATTATTAACATATTAGGTATTATTTGTTTCAGGGGTACAGGTCTGCGATTCATCAATCTTACACAATATACAACACTTGCCACAACACATACCCTCACACACCACCCCATCCCTCCTACCCCCTCCCCTCCAGCAGCCCTCAGTTTGTTTCCTGAGATTAAGAGTCTCTCCTGGTTTGTCTCCCTCTCTGGCTTCATCTTGTGTCATCTTTTCCTCTCTTCCCCTATGATCCTTCGCCTTGTTTCTTAAATTCCGCATGTGACTGAGATCATATGATAATTGTTTTTCTCTGATTGACTTACTTTGCTCAGCATAATACCCTCTAGTTTCATTCACATCATTGCAAATGGCAAGATTTTGTTTTTTGATGACTGTGTAATATTCCACTGTGTGTGTGTGTATGTGTGTGTACACACACCTCACCTTCTTTGATTTTAAAATCTTCCTTTTTTTTTTTTTTAATCTTGACTGAGACAGTGAAGACTGCTTCTCCTGGGTAGGCCGCTGAACAGTGTTTTCCAGACTGCCCACACCATTTCTAATTTGTGCTCTGAGATACCAAAGTAGAAACATTTTCCTTGTGTGAATCCTGCCTTTTCAATCCCCACATCCTAGGTTCAGAATCTTGTTCATGCTGTCTGTATTCAGTCCGGTTTTAGAAGGCAAAATGGTTTCCTCACTGGAAATAAAAAAAGAGACAGGTGCACTGTCATTATCCGAAAGGTCAGATTAGCATTTTCTCCTGATAATTAAGACTCTGTGCAGAGAATCGCTCCTTTATTTCTCCCAAGATGATAAACACCTGGCTTGTGTTTCTTGGCCTGAGCGTAGAGACTTGTTTTCTGAGCATGATATTGGCCATACAGTCCTAGAGAGACACAGGGAACCTGGAAATGATCTGAGAGGAAGTATGAGGTGTCAGGAAATAAAACCTCTCATTTCAAAGGGCTGGGCTTACATTGCCATGCCGTCCTGAAAGACTGGCGGTTTAACGCCACTTAAGAGAGGTTGCCAAGCTTTCCGTATCACCAAAGATGGAAAAGGGACTCGGAACTACGCTGGACATACTAATCTGATGGTAAGTGTGCAGGAGGCTTGGGATTTGTTTTCTCCTGAGGCTTTATCATTTTTAAAGGATAGATTTTCATTTGTCAGAAAGGAGGTAGAGAAGAACCCTTCCAGAGGGAGAGGAATATTCTTGACCATCAGGTTCTTCTGGCTCTGTGGCTGTTCTTTCCAGGCCTCTGGTCCTCACTGGGGCCCCTTGAGCTGTTTCTATAGGAATTCCACATTGATGGTTGAATCAGGCATGAGCAGCAACCCCGTGCACACAGCCTGCGGGGCAGGCTAAAAATGAGACCCTGATGTGAGCCCCACCTAATGTCTTAATTTCAGCAACGTCCCCTTTGGCCATGGGATGAGGGATGGTCACGCGAAGTGAACCCTTCCCAGGGTAGCCCGACAGCCTCAGAGGTCACTGGGGTTTCCAAAGGCAAGGACTTCCTGTTCTGGGTTTTAAATAGATAAGTCTGGCATTTAAGGAGTGTGAGGTAATCCTCAGATAAGGCCACTTAAGGAGGTCTGTTTCTTCGAAGGCAATGCTGAGTGAACCCACCGCAGAGCTTTTCAAGAAGAGCTCTGTGAGATCTCGGGGCAGAACTCAGTGCCAGTTACAAGGGTACCACATGCGGGGCCTTGGCGGAGGTGGCCTTAGCTCATCCCCAGGGCAGCCCCATGAGACCCTCTCATCCCTCATCCACAGACAAGGAAACTGAGGCGAGTCTCGGTGATGGAGAGCCACAGAGCAGGAGCCCAGAGCTGGGCCCATCGGGCTAAGTGCCTGTTTTTTTGTGTTTTTTGTTTGTTTGTTTGTTTGTTTGTTTGTTTAATCATACCAGCTGGCCCTCAAGGAGAGTTCTGGGTTCATTAGTCTCTTGACACTCAAGGCTCAGAGGTTGGCCTTCTTGGGACTTTTGGAGACTTTGCCCCTTGTCAATGAGGCTTAGTGTTTCACCCATCTTCTAGCCAATGGCTGACATTCTCAGAACCAAGGTCAGGGTCGCCCTGGGTAGCCCCTGACTTCCAGAGAAGGGGCTGATGAGTGAAGCTCTGCAGCTCCCCTTCCCAGGACCGGCCCCGGGCAAGGGTGGAAAAGCAGAAACACAGAAATTACCCGAAGAGTGTAGAGAACCAACCAGCTTCTTCAGGAGTCAGCCAAATGCTGACAGCTTATGCGGCAGCCAGCCTGCTTGGCTCTCAGGTGGCCAGTCACCGGGATGACATCCGTGCCAACTGCAAAGCACGGCTACCTCCTTGGCCTCACGACCCTCTTTGTGTCCCTAGCAGGGCACCTGTTTCACACTCCGCTTCAGCCATGCCCAGGTGTGTACAACCTGGGTCTTCTATGGCCCCATGAGCTGTTTGCAGGTGTGAGTAATGTCCCCCCCACCGGGTTCCCCCAGGAGCTGGGTTGGGCCCGGCACATGGTAGATGGAGGCTTGGCTGAACTGAGAAAAAAAAATCATGTCAGAAGCAGCCAAGCGATGCTTCTTGAGCCTACTTGGCATGCATGGTGTTTAGAAGAGGAGATTAATAACTCCCCATTTTAAACTAGCTGGGACTAAGGAGAATATGGCTGAACTATGAACTGGGAGAACTAATTTGAATATGGGCTCTGTTACTCTTTCTAGCTGGATGACTCTGGGCAAGTTATTTGAACAACTTCAGTTTGAGTTTCTGGCATAAGACATGTATCCTGGGATGCCTGGGTGGCTCAGTTGGTTAGGCATCTGCCTTCAGCTCAGGTCATGATCCCAGGGTCCTAGGATCGAGCTCCATGCCAGGCTCCCTGCTCAATGGGGAGTCTGATTCTCCCTCTGCTGCTCCCCCTGCTTGTGCTCATTCTCCCTCTCTCTCAAATAAATGAATACAATCTTCAAAAAAATTAAAAAGAAAAATGTGTCTTAATCTGAGCCTTAAGAGAAATGCGTGAGCTCACACAGATGAAAACACTTGTAAATGGGAAGTACAAGGTGAACAATTTTTGTGCCATTGAAAAAAATATAATGAATAAGTCATTATTGTAGTAGGGTTTTCTTGTGTTTTGTTTTTTTCTCTCTCTTCTGCAGTCACCACCCAAATCCCTGCTCTTAATGGAGTTCAGGTGAGAGTGGGGGAGAAAGACAAGAGGAAACATAAGGATGTATGAACATGTATACACACGAGGAGCTAGAGATTTACCAACCACGCTTCCCTCTCAGCAGCATAGAGCTGTTGCTGCCCCAAAAGGAACGAGGATTACACTTTCCCACCTTCCTTGTACCGAGGAGCAGCCATGTGGCTAATTCTTGCCAGTGGAGTGTGAGTAGAAGTGATGTATGTTGCTTCTGGGAGAGGATTTCAAGAAGTGCGTGGGTGTAGGGGCACCTGCACCGGGAGCGACAGCCTTGGGCTCAGGTCATGGTCTCCAGGCCCTGGGATGCAGCTGGGCACTGAACTCTGCTCAGCTGGGAGCCTGCTTCTCCTTCTCCCTCTCTCTCTCAAATAAATAAAATCTTAAAAAGGAAAAAAAGAGAAGTGGGTGGGTTTTCTCCATATTTTCTCCTTCCCTCTGCGGTCTGAGCGGCAGCGACTGTGTCGGAATCGTCGTGGGGAAGGAAGCCTGACGCTGACCAGGAACGTCCCCTGGGCTGATAACAGCAGTGAGAAGTCAACTTCTGTCGTCTTAGGCCACTGAAATGGCCTCGTTTCCCTTCCACGAAGCATTAGTATTTTCCCTTTGACCCCCTTCCTCCCAGTCACTCATAATCTTGCTCTGCACCTGCCCTCTTTAAACAAAGTGGAGCAGCCTATTTTTTTTCTTTCTGTCTTTTAAACCCCCACATTATCGGCCGCCGTGTAAACACCCCCTACGTCTTTATTGAATTGAATCAAGGGTGCTGGGAAGTACACCGAATTGACTAAAAGAAGGCACAATTTATTTTGAAAGTGGAGTTGTGAGGATTAGGATCTTAACCCCGCGCATGAAAGACGTTGTCGTTCCACCGGGACGCGGAAGGAAAAAACTGGTTTGCGCCACGTGGCAGCGGCTGCCCGGCACCCACAGGTGTTCGGGTTTATGGCAGGCCGAGGGCTGATTGCCGTTTCCGGTCTCAGGTCACCGGCCACAGACACCTGTGTTTTTGCATGTTATTGCCCAGACCCCAAAGGGGCCTTGGGGGGTTACGCAATTTCCCTAAGGTCAGGAGGTAGGTGAGAGGAGGAGATGGGGCTCCATTTGGTCTGTCTGACCCCAAAATCCAGTGCTCTCTGCCAGCGTGTTTCCCAGCAGAAGGTGCAACTCCTGACTTGCGTGAGTGACACAAGTATGACGCTGGGATAGAGATCCTGACGAGGGTGCACCTCTGGGCCCCAAGCTGTGTGGCTGGACTGGCTCAAGGCCTTTGCTGAAGGTTCAGGTCAGCTTGGAAGTGGGCTTGGAAAGGGGGAGGAGAAGAAGGAAAGGGAGGAGGAAGAGTGCGGTGGGGGTGGGAGGTGGAGGGAGACAATTTCAGGGGGCACTAAGCATATTCTAATGCCATTAATGCGTGCTCTTTTTGTGTTTCTGATGAAAGGCTGTCCCCGTGTGATGACAGAATCCCCAAACCAAATCTCCCCTTGAGGGAACTTGGTAGCAAGCTTCAGCCTCCAGCCTCTAGGAAAGGTTAGAGAGGACTGGGATGAAGGGCAGACTGGGTGACGTTGAGGCTGGCTTGGACGGCTGGGAGAGGCTTTAGCCCTGGTACACCCAGGATAGAGAAAAGCCATGATTTTCTTCTCTAGGCTAATGCCCATTAACCTGCTGACCCATCTAGACTGGGTCTCTGGCTCAAATCTCTGCTCTGGAGGGTATGAGAAATGCTGCTCAAGGACTGAATGCGAGGGCTTTTGGGGTGGAGTTTCAAGAGGGGTGTTGAGAAAGTACCTAAGCATAGGAGCTGTCCATGATTAAGGTATTTACTTTTTGTACATTAATTTCTACCTTCTACATTTGCATTTTTAAATTTTTCCTTCTCTACTGGTAATGGTAGATTGATTTATTAGCTCAGATTCTTCACTTCTCCCAGATATTCATTCATACCATTTCCCGTGCAATTCTGCAGGTCCTTCCACTGCGTAGAATTTATTTGTTCTTGTCACAGGACTTGTTTTGGCCAATGGTCTGTTAACACATACAAGCGGGGACTTGACATTTATTTGTGTGGTTGGGCTTATTTTTTCATGCATTTGCCTACTTCACGAGAACATGCCTAGCTAGCCCACTGGGTCTAAGGAGGATAAGAGACACAGAGAGCAGATCTGGTCCCAGTGTGCAGCTTCCGTCAAGCTCAGCCTGTATCAGATTGGCTCGAGCCAATACACAAATGCATGAGTGAAATACACGTTTATTACTGTGTACTCTTGATATCCTGTGGTTATTTATTACATAGTAACAGCTGATTGATACCTTAATAAGAGTTCCTTTTGATGTACTCCAATGTTTTCTTTGCTGAATTTATAAGTAAAATAATTTTACAAGCCAAGGTCAGGATGCCTCCTGGATCTAGATGTTCCTAAGTTCAGAAAGTTTCCTCTGAATTCCGGGGAGCACTGGGGCAAGTCTGGAAAGGAAGGAGTTGGAAGATGCTGATCATTCAAGAATAAGAATCTGTTATTACACCTTGAATAAATAGTTGGTCGTAAATGAAATACTCCTTTTATCTTTAGGTTAAAGGTTTAGGATGTTCAGCTCTGATGAGATAAACAGACTGCTTGGGAGGAATGGGCCTGGAATTTGCACAATTTGAGATGCCAGCATATGGAGACTGTATGTGAATCCCAGGTCTAGGAAGAACCCCAGTGCCTTCAAATCCATACACCTACCTGCTTTCAGGAAGCGCCACATTTTTAAACAAAAGTATTTTTGTTCTGATTTGACAGAAATACATACCCATTTTGGAAAATACAGAAAGCAATAATGAAGAAAATGAAAACCATCTGCAAGCCTGCCGCTCAAAGATAATTACAACCAACATCTTGGAAGTTTCCCTGTGACTTTTAAAATGTATTTTATTCTGGGGGGCCTGGTGTGCTTCAGTCAATTAGGTGTCTGACTTTTGATTTTGGCTCAGGTCATGATCTCGGGATCATGAGATGGAGCCCTGAGTGGGGCTCCCTCCTCAGCAGGGAGCAATCTCTTCCTCTGCCCCTCCCACCTGTGTGCGCACACTGTCTCTCTATCTAAAATAAAGAGACAAATCTTCTAAAAGATGTAGTTTATCCTGTTTATTTTTAGTGCATAACTTTATATCTTGAGGATTTTTTCATGTTGTGAAAGACTTTGTAAACATCTGTTTCAATAACATCTGTTATTGAACATCCGTTTCATCTGTTTCAATACTACTGCTTTGTAGACTGTTATCTTGTTATTTTTGTTACCTGTCCCCTAATATTAGTAATTTAGTAATTTCCAATTTTTCACAAATGTAAATATTTTTGTGCAATTTTTCTTCATTTTTAGAATCTTAGAATAGATTCCTAGAAGTGCAAAATGAATATTTTTAAGACTTAAGAATTAATTTCTGAAGTTAATTTTACCAACTTACATTCTTACTAGATACATGTGAGAGTTTCTACTGTGCTTTTCCTGCTATACTTTGAGGATGCTTTAAACATCTTTGCTGTTAAAACAAATTTAAAAACCCGTAAAACAAAACCCTCTTTTGTCTCAGTTCCTTGACGTCCGTGTCTATCCCATGCATGCTTAGCATTTGCTGATTTGGCTGGAGAAACAGCGGTGCTGGTTGGTTTCACTTAACTTCCGTAGCCGGTGACCTCAAGTGGGCTTGTGTTTTTGCCTGGCAACCTGCCTCCTTTTCCACTCTCCTAAACTAAACTATTTCACACCTTCTCCTTTTCCTCTCCCCTTCTTCCTCCTCTCTCTCTGCTGATGATCCTAATCCATATTTCACTGAGAAAATGAATAGAACTTCCACCTGCTTCCACCACCATCCTGCCTGTATTGGCCCCCGTTTATGCTGCCCATAATTAGACCACAATCTGGGGTCAACCTTTGATAGTCTCCAGATACAATCTTTCTTTTTCACCTAAGCACTTCACTCTGCCAGTTCTTTTCTCTCTGTCCTGCATCATTCCAGTTATCAGACCAACACACTCTGCTCTAAAGTCTCCTATCTTAAGAACAAAACACCCCCAAACCTCCATTGACTTCACATCTCCCTCCAGCTACTGTTTCCATTTTCTCCTTGATAGCAAAGTCCTCAAAAGATATGTCTCACTGTCTCTGCTTCTTCTCCCATTATCTTTTGGTGACACTTAATCGTCTTCATTTGGCTCAAACTGCCACTGTCAAGGTCACCAATGAGCCCATGTTGCCAATGGTCAATGCATCTTCTTGACCTCTGCAGCATTTGACACGGTTGGTCATTCCTGAAGACTTACTTCATATTGGCTTCTGAGACATTGTTGATTCTCCTGCCTACCCATTGCTTTGTCCAGTGTTTTTGCAGTTTCTCTGTATCTCCATATCTTAAGGTTGGAGACCCCAAGGTTTAGCACTTGGACCTCCTCTTCTCTTTATTTACTTTCATTGCCTTTTGATTAATCCAATCTCATGACTTTGAGTGACATCTACATGCTGTTAACTCCAGAATTGATTCTCTAGCCTGATCTTCTCCCTGAACCCCGACTCACGCATCCAACTGCCCGCTTGACTTTGCCAACTGGTAATCTAACATCTCAAAATCAACATCTCTGAACAATCTCCTGATTCCACCCTCATCGTCAGTCTTGTTCAGGCAAACACCCTTCTTCCACATATTTGTTCAGGCTAAAAGCTTTGGACTCAGTCTTTATTCCTGGGTTTTTGTTGTTGTTGTTGTTGTTTTGTTTTCATACTCCCGATCCAAATCTGTCAAGGATTCTGTTGACTCTACCTCCTAA